>JAJJWX010000513.1:0-118143 GCA_023529315.1 Papaver bracteatum | reverse complement strand
TCTCGAAACTACTGATTTCCACTGGTGATGGTGGCTGCCTTCTTTTCTCTTCGTCTTGTTTCCTCACGGAAGCAAACACCTATCGGTTTTGCTCGCCTCCTCCTTATTTCCACGAACAAGAGATTTGAACCAATCCCGATTTCCTTTTATTAACCAAACATGGTGCATGTTAGAAAGCTCCCCCTAAAGGTTAAGGGGCTCACCTAGACTGTTGGGTCCATAAGGCGTGAAAACCCAACAATCTTCCCCTCACGACTTATGGCGAGGTACCTGTCACCACAACATCATCCTTGCTGCAAAAACATACGTGTTTGTTTTTAAGTAGTGACTTTGTCATCATATCATAATCGATGTCATATGTATGGGTCTTCTTAACTAACTCGCTCTTCTTATCAAATTTCATCATCTTAACCTGGCTTATTTCACTCTTATTTTCTCTCTTGTTTTCACTAACAAGGATACAAATAGAAAAACTTTTCATCTCTCTCAATGGAGGTTACACTCTCGTCATCGAAAAAACTTTAATGGTGGTTCACTACTCTCCAAATGGAGGATACACTCTTTTCCCTTGTTCTCACAACCAAGAGAAGCTTATCATTTTATTATTCTTTCTTCACAAAACAAATTTCTGCATTCTGCCACGGATTTGTGAAACTGTCACACTTCACAATTTTTTCGATTACGCTTCTTTCTCGAATGTGACTGTTCATTCATAGTCTCTCTCACTCTTATGTTGCTTCAAAATTCGAATCCATGACATACCTGTATTTCCATGTTGCACACGGTTATCCCGACCAACGTAGCTCTGATACCACTTGTTGGGGGAATTACAGATCCAGGATGCTACGCCAATATGGAACCTACACAAGTAATAATACACAAGACGGAAATAATACCAATCATACAACACCAAAGATTAACGTGGAAAAACTTCTTCAATGCGAAGAGTAAACAACCACGGTCAAACTTCCACTATGATAAATAATGAGTTACAACGACTTCTCCCAAACTGGGGTTTCACACGACTTCAAGATGTGTAGGTACCGAATATCGTAAGAGGTTGGGTTTCGAATGTAATAACAAAGACAGGAGGAAAGTGTCGCAAGAAAATGCAATGATATAAGAAACACGGGAAAAATGTGAAGAGATTGCGAATATAGAATAAACTTACGAATAGAGGTCACGATACTTCGCAAGCTATATACAGTTGTACAGATTTCACTATAAATAGTAGGTCAAATGCTAAATTTGGGGGGTTCTTTTAGTGAGTGTTAGAACAAGTCTTAGGAGAGAGAACAGAGAAAGTTGTAACTGTTCTAATCTCCATTAACATATTTCTTTGTAATCAGTTGAGAATATCAATCAAAATTGTCATATTTCATCAAGAACTTCTTAAAGTTTTACAAATTCTACTGAGGGTGTAGTTGTAGGATTTCCTGCAACTACATAATTGGCGCTAGAAACAAGGAGTTGAAGATTGTGATAGCAGAAATTTGAAGGAGTTTTGAAAATTTGAAGAACAAATGGAGTTAGTAGATGAAGATTTCAAAAGAGAAGAATGTAATATGATCACAAAGACAATGATTGATGAATTTCATAACAACATGAAGGGAAAGATACACAAACGAGACTGTAGAGGAAGAAAAATCTTGGAAGTGGAGAAAATAACAACTTTGAAAGAATGGGAAAAGCAGAAAATCACATTTTCAATAGCAGAAATTCCAAATGAAGACTTGAACCATACTTCACCATTAGTAGTCACAATTACGATCATGTGAGAAGAAAAGAAAGCTACAAAATCTATAAAAAAATGGAAATTAAACCGAGTTTTGATTGATACAGGGAGTTCTGTTGATATTATATTCTATTATGCACTTAAGGGGATGGGGATTAAAGATGAGGAGATCACAAATTCAGAATGTCTTATCCATGGATTGGGAAAATCTAAAAAAAAATCCAAAGGGGAAATAATGTTACGAGTACCGCTGGGAGAAATCGAAACACACATAGTTTTATGTGTGGTAGATATGGAATCTTCATATAATATACTGATAGGAAGACCATGGATTCATGCGATTAAAGCTGTTGCTTCGACATTACATCAATCAATTAAGTTTCCTACACCAAGAGGAATACAAGAAATAAAAGGGGATCTTGATGGTGCAAAATTTTGTTATCAGATTGAAGTAAAACAGTGTGGAGGGAGAGCAACAAAGAAATAATTTCGTAGAAAACTTGCGAAAGAAGCGAAAAAGGAATAGGAGTTCAGAGTGTATACAATAATAGCAAGAGAATGAAAAGGAATACCAAATGAGATCCTAGAAAAAGAAGGAGAACCAATGAAAGTAATCAAAGAACCAACACCTATGGGAGAGCAATGTCCTAGTTACGTTGCAGCAGAACCAACCAAAGAAATAAATATTGGAACTGAAGAAGAGACTTTAATCTTGCGAATTGGAACTAAAATGGACGAAGAAGAAGAGAAAAGAACTATTGATCTCTTACGAGAATACAAAGATATATTCGCAGGAAGTGTAGATGAAATACCAGGAATTGATCCATCAGTAGCGTGTCACATATTGAACATAGATAAAAGTGTAAGACCATTCAAACAAAGAATAAGAAAGATCTCGCAAAATTATCATGCACAAATAGAAGAAGAATTACAAAAGATGTTGGATGCAGGAATCATAAGAGAAGCAAAATACCCAGAATGGATTGCGAATATGGTCATTGTTCCAAAGAAGAATAAAGGGATAAGAATTTGTATAGATTTCACTGATCTAAACAAAGCCTGTCCTAAAGACAGTTTTCCATTGCCAGACATACCACAAATGGTGGAATCAGCTACAGGACATGATAGAGTCACTTCACTCGATGGATATAAAGGGTACAATCAAATATCACTCGCAGAAGAAGACCAAGAATATACTTCCTTTTTTGCTCCAAGAGGTTTATATTGCTATGTGAAGATGTCATTTGGTTTGCGAAATGCGGGTGCTACATATCAACGAATGGTCGAAAAGGTGTTCACAAAGTGGATACATAAAACCTTAGAGGTGTATGTGGATGATATGTTGATAAAAAGTAAATAGGCCAAAGATCATGTGCAAGATTTGAAGGAAATATTTGAACAAATGAGAAAATTCAACATCAAATTGAATCCTGAAAAATGTATAATTGGAGTTGCGTCAGGATTTTTTTTGGGATACATAGTATCAAAGGAAGGAATACAAGTCGATCCAGAAAAAGTACAAGCAGTTCGTGACATGCCAACACCTGCAACGGTAAAAGAAGTGCAAAACCTAAATGGACTCTTGGCTTCACTTGGAAGATTTATTTCGCGAATGTCAGATAAGTGCAAACATTTCTTCAATATACTTAAGAAGGGAGCAAAATTCAAGTGGACTGATGAATGCGAAAAAACTTTTCAAGGAATCAAAGAGTATCTCGCAAATACATCCATATTACAGAAACCAGAGAAAGATGAAGAATTATTGGTATACCTCGCAACAACTCAATATGCTTTAAGTGCAGTTCTATTGCGAACAGATGCAGGAATAGAAAGTCCCATTTACTACATCAGTAAAACTTTTAACGCAGCAGAGAGAAATTATTCTAAAATGGAGAAGTTAATCTTAGCCCTGGTTTATGCATCATTTAAGTTGCGAATATACTTTCAAACGCATGTTATAAAAGTGGTAACCAAAGTCCCAATTGAGTCAGTCATGAAGAACACAAAAAGATCAGGAAGAATAGAAAGGTGGAATGCACAAGTAAACCATTACAAGATAAAGTATGAAGTGTTATCATCGCAAAAGTCACAAGTTATCGCAGATTTCTTGGCAGAATTTCCCTTGGAAGAAGATGAGGCAGTATAAGAAATGATGGATATTGAAGAAGAATTTGGGAATCCAAAAGACCTATTAACAGAACCAAATAGATGGGAAATTTTAGTAGACGGGTCATCCAACAGTGAGGGGAATGGAGTAGGAGTTGTGTTGATTTCACCAGAAGGAGAAAGAATATCATTCTCATTCAAACTAGAATTTGCATCCATGAATAATGAAACAGAGTACGAAGATGTAGTGCATGCATTGAAGATCACAATAGAAAAGAAACTCTAAAGTGTAAGAATAACAAGTGATTCTCAGCTGGTAATTTGTCAAATCAAAGGGGAATATACCAAAAATGAGTCTTCTTTGAAGAAATATAAGAAACTCGTTGATGAATTATCTGCGAGGATACCAAAGTTAAAATGGAGAAATATAACAAGGAAATACAATCGACTCGCAGATGCTTTTGCATTCATTCCAAGTATGATGACAAACCCTAATGCAAGAAATATCAAAATCCAGACAATTCAACATCCATCAATAAATAAAGAAGAAGAAATTGAGGAAGCAATTGCGATGGAAGTAGAAAGGGAACTATCAGACGACATCACAGAAGATCTCGCAGATTGGAGAAAGGAAATTCATGCATATCTCGCAAAAGGAGAAATACCCAGGAACAGGCTAGAAGCACATAAATTAAAGAGTCGTGCAACAAATTATGAGTTACGAGAAGGAATTTTATACATAAAATCTTTCAGCAGACCACCTCTCATATGTTTAACTCATGAAGAAAGAGAAAAAATATTGAAGATGTTACATGGAGGAGAAGCTGGTAATCATAGTGGGGGAAGATCTCTAGCATATAGGGCAAAAATACAAGGGTATTACTGGCCTTATATGAACATAGGCGCAAAATAATTGGTGAGACGATGTAAAGAATGTCAACGACATGGGAAAAGAACTCATGCACCAGGGGCACCATTAACCTCTTCAACAAGCTGCTGGCCTTTTGGGAAATGGGGATTATACATTGTCGGTCCATTTTTACCTGGATCTGGGCAGAGAAGATACTTAATAGTCGCAACAGATTATTTCACGAATCTCGCAGAAGTAAAAGCAGTACAACATATTCGTGATAAGGATGTTTTTACATTCATATTCGAGAATATCATTTGTAGGTATGGAGTTCCAGCACAATTAGTATCCGACAATGAGAAGCAATTTGAAGGGCAGAATATAAAGATGTTACTCAGTGCTTTTAAGATAAAATGTGGGAAATCAACTCCATTATATCCACAAGATAATGGACAGGCAGAGGCAACAAATAAAACAATCGCAGATACAATCAAAAAGAAATTAGAAGGACATCTCAGAGGGTGGTGTGAGCAAGTGCCTAGTGCAGTTTGGGCATACAATACAACTAGAAGGGAGGCAACTGGAATGTCTCCTTATTTTTTAACATATGGAGTAGAAGAAGTATTTCCAACAGAGGTTGTAATTCCGACAACAAAGAAAGAAAGCTTGGGAAAGAAATTTAAGTGCAGGGGTGATATTAAGTGAGCTGGATGATTTGGAAGAAAAAGGGAAAAGGTGTTGCGACATATGAAAATTTATCAGGAAATATTAGCTCGAGAGTATAACAAGAGAGTTATTGAACGTGAATATAAACCAGGTGATTTGGTCATGCGAGAAACACCTCCATACCAGAAAGAAAATGGAGGAAAACTAGCACCAAAATGGGATGGACCATATGTCATTAAAGAGGTTGTGGGAAGTGGAGCTTATCGGCTGATGGATCCAGAAGGGAAAGACATGGTTTTAAGACTTGGTCGACCCTGGAATAGATTGTATTTGAAAAGGTATTATCCATAAAACTCATGATAATTTTTCGAATATGGTTTGCTCGCACAAAAACAACCAAAATTACAAATTTTATTTGCGATCAGCTTTCATAAAAGAAAGACGCAAACTGTGATCATCTTTCAAAAAAGAAAGAAAGTCGCAACAATTTTACACAGGCAAACCTTTGTGGCGTACACCCTAGTTCGCGAAGCAATATTTCTCAAGAGGCAAAGTCCTAAAGTGCGTCATTTAAGGGGGTACCTATAAGCATGGCTCAGGGGAAACGGAACACCACCACGGAAACTGAGTACATGGACATTACGGGGTACATAACCCAAAAGCGGGGTACCTATCCGGGTAAGACACCTTGGATTCTCAACCTAATCTTGCGATATAACATGATTTAGGTTGGGTGACTAAGGCATACTGTCTTTCCCAATAAGTGAAGAAAGCTATCAAGGCGCTGAGGTACACGGTTGAGTCAAGAGTGCCGGATGGGTTTGAAGCACATCTGCCATTCTTGACAAGTCTTGGAAAATGATGCACTTGGCCCAAAGATACCCCATAGGGTGCAACCTCGTAACTATAATCCCTATAGACAAAAATAAGGGTGCACAGGAACCGAGCCGGACCGACGGACCGTCCCGGAACCGGTGGAACTGTACCTGTTTTTGTACCGAACCGAGGAAGGGGGTACAGGTACCGGTCCAAAAATAGGAACCGAGGCTAGGGAGGTACATGTACACGGTCCTATGGATGTCCCATCCCGTCCCCAACCATCCCGTCCCGTCCCGTTTGTACCGAGTAATAGTGATCATTAGATTTAGGAATTAATTATGAACCATCTGATGGTGGTATATAAATAAATTAGGTTGCGATGAAGAATAGATGGGTTTCCTTTCCGTTTCTCAGAGAAACTTTCTCTTGTCATCTTCATCTCCTTCTTCGCAATCGCAGATCCTTCCGGTAGAACTTCTAGACTTCTAATTGTCTATCGTTATCTACCTTTTTTTAGAGAATCCACTAACGTTGGTTCAAACTAAAAAAAAAACGACTGTCGGTGTAAGCTTCTGAGACTAGTTGGTACAATTCATGCTCAGTTTTTGAGATTCAAAAGAATGGGAAACGGAAACAACAGTGGAGTGGAAAGAACATTCTTTACAAGAAAATATTAGGGGTTTCCAAGGGAACTAACTGTCTAGTCCATTTTTGAAAAAGTTCATCAGTTTGAAGATTTTAGAGATTCTTGAAGAAGATTTGCACTTAGAGACAACAAATCTTTGTGCTTATTTTTGTATTCTGTTTTTGGATATTTTCCGAGCATCCCCGTTCTCCTATTTTTTTAAACAAGGATATATTTTTCTTTTAGTCTTTTTGAATTCCTGTCAAAAATGAAGGCCCATGATTCTACACTGGTGCGATGTCTGTTTTCGTGATTTTTTACTGAAAAATTTGTACCGAATGGTACCGGTACCGTGCATGGTACCGTACGTGTATCGAATGGTACCGAAACCGAGTTACAAGGTACAGGTACCGGTCCAAAATTTTGGAACCGAGGCTAGGGAGGTACAGGTACTCGGCCTTGGCAAGAACCGAGCCGAACCGTACCGTGTGCACCCTTAGACAAAAAGGATAAGAGGTTGCGAACAAAAGCTGGTTGTTGGCAAAACCGGATGGGAAGAGCTAACCTTGTATGGTCGATGTACGCTTCCTTGAAGGGGCAACCAAGGGGAAGATAAATGGAAGCACCCTCCATTAGGGAGCTGATACGTGCTATAAGACGCAAATGTCACGAGGCTTTTTGTTCGCAAGAACATAAAGGCTTGTCATATTTGTGCAACAATCGTATTTCTGCGAGTAAAAAAAAAATTATATATACACTCGCAGAATAAAATACAAATAAGTTAAGATGAGATCAATGGGTTATTACATGAAAGTGTGATAACGTCCTGCGATTTCATCGCAAGACGATAATGTCATAAGGCTGTATATTCGCAAGTATATTCAGGCTTGTCATATTATTTCAAATACACAAATATTGTTAATATAAAGTCAAGGGTTGAGGCATGCGAGTGCACCAACGTCCTGCGACTTTATCGCAAAAGAGGTGGGAAAGTAAGACCTTTACTTAGGAAGGCATGATAAGACCACATAAACTAATGAAGTCAATATCATTGGAGATTATTTATATTTTCAACAAGAATACTTCTTATACTCATACCAAAAGAGGCAATTTTATTTGCAATCAAAGAAGGATACTTCATACTTATTAAAATTTTACGAGGATTGATTATTTCTTATACTTCTTCAAGGATTGAATAATTCTTATATTTCTTCAAGGATTGATTACTTCTTATACTTCTTCAAGGATGTTTCATAATTCTTCAAGGAGGTTTCATACTTCTTATACTTCAAGGGGGAGATTTCTTATTTACTTTGCAATAACCAGAAACTTCGCAAACATTAAACTGAGGAAGATATTTTAATACTTACAACAACAATTGATCACCTGAAGAGCAATAATAAGGGGAAAGGGAATACTAAGCTAAGTCTTTAAGATATATTATTTCTCTTCATATGATAAATTTATTCAATTTATGCAAATCCAGAAAGTATTCAACTAGATAAAGGTCAATTCATTATCGCAAAATATAAAATATACTTCTTAAGGAACATAAACAGTAAGCAGAATTGTTCGTAAAAAGAGAACCAACAGTAACCAAGAGAAAGAGTTTAAAAGAAAGAAAAACAAGAGGATTAACGATAACTTGGGAAAATAAGTTTATCATGCTTGGTGTTCTCCATCAACACTTTGTGCTGGATTTTTAAGATGAGTAGGATCATCAGCAGTGTTCAATTCTTGTGAAACATTACCCTTTGAAGAGCCTTCAACAGGAGATTCTCCTTGAGGGATAGATTATTTCCCACCATCAAGTTCTTCATCATCACTTTCATAATCAAAGTCACTATCAGGATCATGAGCAACTTCATCATCAAATATTTCCAGAGGTACAACTTTCACTGGAGGCAAGGATCTTGATAAGAGAATGTTGTTTATGAAGACTTGAGCTTTCAGATGGCTTTCACGAAGTAGAGCTTTCGGGTGGTTAATATCTTCAATATCTTTGGCATAAGCAAGGTGGTTGAATCTCCGATTGGCACGATCACGAGAATTGGTCAAACGAGTAGAAAGCAAAGCGTTCTTCTTGGGAAGCTCAGAATAGGTGGTCTCCAATCCATCTTTAGCACTGCGAAGATTGTTCTCGGATTCTGCGAGTGAAACAAAATTCAAAGAATCAATTCTGCGAATATAGCAAAATTTAAAGGTATATCAGAGGCAGTAAAATTTTAATGACTACCTTCTCTTTGTGAAGTAAGAAATTGAGCTAAAGATAGACAACAATTCTTCATCTGATCCATAGCTTTATCAAAACCATCACCAACTAATCCTTCAATTCTGGATTGAAGCTTTTGATCTTTGGAAAGAAGATATTTTTTATCCTTCACAAGTTCTGCATTAAGGTTTTCTAGTTGGGAATAATCTTTTTTAAGTTTATTCCTCTTAGTGTTCAAGATTATATTCTTATTAAGAAGGGATTTCTTCTCGGCAACAAAAGAACTTCTCTCTGCATATGAAGACTTCTTTAATTCTTCAAGTTCACCTTTTAACAAATAAAGGAGATTTTCTTGATCGCAACATTTACTCTGAAGGATATTCAATTGTTGCGAAGAAACGACCATTGTATTCAAATACGAACATATTTCTTCTGATAATGTTTCATTCTCTTCTAATAAGGTTCCTAATCTTAAATCGGCTTTAGTCAAAGAAGAAGTGAGCTGAAATATTTCATCGTTCAAAAATTTTTGATCGTAAATTAGTTGGGTATTCTCTTGGAAAAGGGCATCTAAATTATCAAGATCACATGAATGAAGACTAGATAAGTGGGAAAATTGGTTCGAAAGACTTTCATGCTTGGATTGAGATTCTTTTGCGTCTGATTCATGATGAAGTACCAACATTCTACATTTATGGATTGATTCTATAAAGGGGAATGGGTTTTAATGGGTGTTTCAAGCATTTCAGAAATAGAAACAAACAAAAGGAGAAAATATAAAGATAATAGCAATACCTTTTAATGTATCATTCCTCTTACGAAGGATTGCACAATCTAGTGAATCATTTTGAAGCTGATGATTCTCTTTACGAAGATTCTCACACTCCGCTTTCAAAGACTCCTGAGTTTGGCGAAGCAATTCAACTTCTTTTTCCAAGGCTTGACGTGAAATAGAAATATCAGGATTGATGAAGTTGTTGAGCATTTCGCAAAATTCAGACTGCGAGCGAACATTTGAAGACCTCGCAGTATTACTTAAAACATCATATAACATTTGTAAAGCTGAATAAATTCCATCTCAAACTTCTTGAGGAAGGGGAGAAGAATTCGAAGGAATAAGAGCAAGTTGTAAATTGCTTGGAGCAACAACACTCAAAGGATTAGGAGCTAAAATGGGTTTTTCACGAGAAGGGGTTGAAAAGGTAGTTTGTGAAGGTTGATCTTGAAGAAGTGTTGATAAGTGGGAGACTGAAAACTGGGTAAAGGAGTAGAGGCAGGAGTTTGCGAAGAAGTGCTTTCACGAGTAGGAGAGGAAAATTCTTTATCGATCTCAGGAAGGAAATCACTGATTGAAATTGATGGCTTGGATTTGGTAAGTTTGGATTCTTCACCGACCTACGAATCAAAATGTAGATTAAAAACTGAGGCAACAATATATTGTTTCAGAAGGAAGACAAAGTATTTTAACTACCTTTTGATTCTCGGATTTTCTTCTTCGAGGATTAGGATTTGAGCCTTTGGTTGAAGGTTTCACCTGAGGAGCAGTTTTACTGAAAGAAATCAAAATCAAACAATGAATTAAACAAAAATAAAACAGATAGACAAGTGAAAGATGCGAGAGATAAAAGAAAATTACCCCGGAGAACTCATGATGGGATTAACAGGAAGAGAAGGCGATAATCGAAGAAGTGATGAGAGAAGAAGATGAAGTTGCAGAAGTAAAAAGAGAAAGTAGAAAATATAAGAAAGGGAATAAAAGGAATATATATAAGGGAATAGTTAAGAAAAGACGGTTATAAAAGACGTGATCGAATTCTGTAACGGTTATATTCTCACGATCATTACTTCTTCACAGAAATGACATGAGAAGAGGCAAGATGTAGGTACCGAATATCGTAAGAGGTTGGGTTACGAATGTAATAACAAAGACAGGAGGAAAGTGTCGCAAGGAAATGCGATGATATAAGAAACACGGGAACAATGTGAATATATTGCGAATATAGAATAAACTTACGAATAGAGGTCACGATACTTCGAAAGCTATATACAGTTGTACAGATTTCACTATAAATAGTAGATCAAATGCTAAATTTGGGGGGTTCTTTTAGTGAGTGTTAGAACAAGTCTTAGGAGAGAGAACAGAGAAAGTTGTAACTGTTCTAATCTCCATTAACATATTTCTTTGTAATCAGTTGAGAATATCAATCAAAATTGTCATCTTTCATCAAGAACTTCTTAAAGTTTTAAAAATTATACTGAGGGTGTAGTTGTAGGATTTCCTGCAACTACAAGATGCATATAGCACTTGGATAACAATTACTTCTTTCTCTACTCACCGATAACACCGCCAACGATGGATAACTAGTTCCTTACCAAAACTTAGGTAGATCCAACCAATAACAAAACTAGGAAGATGAGAAACTTACTACTAGTAGGATTTGAAAAAACCCTAGAACTCTTTGAAGAGATGTAGGATGTGGTGGCTAAATCTTCACCAACCAAACCGGTTCTTCGCTAGAACACCCTTCTTCTTCAATCTCACATAATCTTCACCCTTCTCCTCGAATGATGGCTGCCTTATTTTCTCTTCATCTTGTTTCCTCACGGCAGAAAAAACCTCTCAGTTTTTCTCACCTCCTCATTTTTTCCACGAACAAGATATTTAAACCAATCTCGATTTCCTTTTCTTAACCAAACATGGTGCATGTTAGAAAGATCCTCCTAAAGGTGAAGGGGCTCACCTAGACTGTTGGGTCCATAAGGCGTGAAAACCCAACAAAATGAAATATGTGTGAAAAAATATTTGGAACCATTTTTTCTTCATTTTTAAGTATCAAGACTCTCAACATCTTTCATCTTCACAGTTTTCTTTCTTAATCAACTTTAATCCCATGTTCATCAATTTTTATTCTTCTCGTATAACCTTTAAGAGGTTATACATGATTTGAGTGTCTGTTGATATGGATCCGACAAGAATAACAAATTTTATAGAATTTCAAAAAGATTTCATAAATCAATGTGGAGAGTGGAGACTACTTGTTGTAACTGTAAGTTGGCAAATGCTTCACCATACGCCACCATTGTTTGTCACTTCACATTTCTAAAACAATTTGGTCACTTTCTCGGCCACTTGTGAGAGTGGTGTAGGAGGGTGAGAAACCTTCCAAGTGCACGACCTTAGTTATAAACTTCTGCCAAAGGAAGTAAGGAACACACCTTTAAGGCTTTGAACCGAAATCATGTTTGACTGAATGCGACAAATTTATCAGATGGGGCCGAAAGCGTCACCACCAAAGCCTAGTTAGGAACTCCGCGATTTTTTCGTGAATAATTCATGAACATACCTGAATTACAAATTGTCGCATTAAATTCGCATCCAAATCTATTGCCGAACTACATTCGCGGTTTTTAGGATTGAGCAGATTATACACTTTTTGAAAGACCTAAAGTGTGGAACCGTTCCTAATGTGCATGCACGGTACATCATCAAAGGAAATAACTACACGATGTGGCATTATCTGGCGAGTGAAATCTAATCACAATGACCAAATTCAGTTTAAACCTACAATCAGACATGTATAATTCTTGGTTAAAAATACTTTAACAAGAAGTGAATGCTTTTGAGAAAAATGGGGAACCAATGTTTGGAATTTTGAAGAAGAAGTTTGATTTTATTTGTTTCTTTTTATATGGTTATGCTCACGTGCATGATTTTGCATCATAGAGTCATCGGGGAAACACAATGTAATCCTTCCTGGACGAGTTATGCAAATTGAGGATTTAAGCCTAGTATTATATCATTACATGTATCGAGTGCAAAGGAATTTAGGGATCTATGCAATTTTGAGCTAAATATGGGACCAAGACCGGGAACAAGAAAGGTCTAATTTAATTTTTATCACTTTAGTTGTTATTTCATTATATCTAGTTGGTGGTGGATTTTTGACGAGAGATAAAATTGTAAAATCATAGTTTTGTATATCTCTGATCTGGATTCAAACGAATATATGAATTCATATATTATAGTTTAGATATAAAAGATCTTGTTAGGATGATCTATGATTGACCATGTATCCTCTTCAGAGCATAAATATGTAACGACAATATTAAAGTTTCCCATCCGAGCTTTCAATATTCTTCATACTTCATCACTTATACTGTGAAATTCAGTAACCACTTTTGTATAGAATCGATAATGATTCGACAACTCCTACATGGATTAACGACTAGTATAGAGCAATAACTTCTCCAAGATGTCACTAATGTTGGTAGCACTTTTACCCCTCTAGGTGTCTCTGGATACAAAGAATAGATATTAGGAACCAGTACGGTGCTACTGCGATCATGTACCCTATTCTCGAATGAATATAATGCTCCTAGATAGAACGACTTATAAACAAATCCTAGTGCTACATTCATCAACTAATCGCAGTACGGTACTACTGCGATCATGTACCAGATAAATTTATCAATTAATCATGATTTTAAATTATCGTTAAAATTATAATTATAAATTTATATATTCATTTCTCAAAACATTGTGTTATTCTTTCCACCAAACACCACAACAAAGATTCAACCTTTGTCACGTAAGGATTATATGAGCTTTCAAAATGCATTATCGTCATTGATTTTATCGTTGTCTTTCGGAGGGTTATGAAGCAAGAGAACCAAATTCCGAGAAGATTAATATTTTAGATGTGATGAACCTTGGCATCGAATTATCACAATGGAATGTACGGTTGATTACCGTTTGAACTACCCTCGAGAGAATACATTTCGGATTCTTGCCTAACAAGGAAATAATTGAGAGTATCATTACAAACGAGGAAAGTGATGATGTGGAAGCCAAAGATGAAATTATAGTTATAGAACCACCTTCACGTGAAGAACTATTGAAGTTGTGAAGATATTGAATAGTTGTTTATTACATCACCAAACGACAAACCAAAAACTCTTCTAATGTTAAGAAAAATCCAAGATGATATTCAATGTGACATCGATTTCAAGAAAAATCAGACCACAATTGAATTATTCTTTGCCAAATTAACATAAAAATAAAAATAAAAACTAATTTTATGTCAAGTAGAGAGTTATTAATCGATATATCGGAAGGAACACATAGAAAGTCTGAATATTAATTTATAAACTTAGCGAAATATAATTTAGCACGTTGTCCTCGACTCAGACCGGAAAATTTTATTAATTTATCGTAATTATTAATTTATCCCGGATTAATATATAGGGTCTCTACTATAGTTAGGATGACACTGGTTGCAACATGACTTAAACTAATAAAAGGAAAAATTATTCGAAGAATAGATAGAATAAAACTGGATACATCCTGACTTAATTAAGAAGAATATATTAGATGAAACTGGTTGCATCCTGGATTAAAGTGATATAGAAAAATTATATTAGAAACCGTTCCATATATGTATAGCCCAAACAACATTTTCCACCGCAACAAAACACCACAATACTGTCACCACCACCTTCAATAGTAACAAAATGCAAAAAACTCTACCATCACCTTCAAGAAAATAATAAATCAAAATCAAAATATGCATGATATAACCAAATACATCATGAGAAAAATATATTTATATGTAAGAACATGCAAGTGAAACCAGATATTGACGGGTAAAAGGTTTTTTTTTTTTTTTTTTTTTTTTTGTCACTTTTTTCAATTCAACCTATTTTTTAGGCTAATATAAAAAAGTGATAACGTCTCTTTTCCATAATCGGAAGGAGTATTACTAAGTGTTCCATAAAACCAAGTTGTTAGTCAACTTGAATTTAGGCTTTGGAAGCAAAAAAAATTGATTTAGGTTGTGCCATAATACTAATGGGTCTTCTGTGACTAAATCTAGAATTTAAAGACAAACCCACGTCGCACATGATTTAATACCATTATTTTTAAACTGTTGAAAATGTGTATAGTTTATTAATATCGTGATACCGTGACTCTCCTTTCTAGTAACCATGATTCTGATACCGTGATACTGTGATTAAGTTCAAAAACAAAACTATGATTCTGATACCGCGATTATTCTACTGTGATTCTAATACCGTGATTCAAAAACCAATTCCTATTCTATGATCCTAGTTACTGGTTTCCACTGGGGTTTGCTACTGTGGTTACTCTCACCAATTCCTACTGTAAACCGATTCACTACTCCTAAGTTCCAGTTAACGGGAAGGCTTAAGTGTAATATTATCTGGTCCACATCAGCCCGCAGGGAAGAATAAAGTTTCAGCCGGAATTGTTTCATTAGTTTAACGCACATAAAGTGTTTGAATAAAATCCTGAACCACCTGGGCACTATCATAGGGGCTGTATTCAGCTCAACCACTTCTCCTTTTTTCATGAAAAGGGAGTGACTACATTCTTCATCATTCCAAGATTCATCATCTTTTCCAGCTGCAGGTACTCCCTTAGTTGACTCAACATTCCATTGTCCTTTTAGGATCTTTGATGGTTGTCGAGATGGGGTTAGGGGTAGAGGCTTCACTCATAGTTCACTCATTATCCATATTCATGATAGGCATTTTGCTTCAGCTGAGAGCAAGGGTTAATGCAGAGAACGTATTATTAATAATGCAGACTTTTATGATGCTTGGGAGGTTGGTTTAAAATAGTTGCAAATGTGGTTGTGCAGTGAATGTATGCACCTTCGTGCATGGAGTCGTCCCTGTCGTGAATACAATGATACTATTTCCGATCCCCTTGATGGAAATAATGCTGAATTATTGATTTAGTACATTGTGAAACCTTGCTTCAGGTATTTGGATGCAGACATTGATGCTATCGAAGAAGAAGCGAATGGATTGACCTTGGAATTTCTGGATGCAATTTTTAAGAAACAATTCCCGACAACAACCAGCATTCCTCCACCGTGTAGGCTAAGCTTCTCCCAAACCCTGAAAGCAAATTTAGACAAGATATTGGATAAGCCTACATATGTGACATATTTGATTAAATTATTGCTCCTACCAATCTGCACTCTAACTTTGTACACCCCCAAGAATGGAAATGAATGGAGGTCTGGTAATAGAAAGAGATTGCAAGATTCTAATATACATCAGGCTTTGATTCATTGGAGGGAGACAAATGGGTGCCTTAACTTAGCCCATAAATTGCTTGTTCTATCTGGATAGGACCGAATACAAGCTAGTCATGGCGCAAAGAGGAAAAAAACAAATCTGTAGGCTTGTAAGAAAAAGTTAAGCGCATGACACTACGTTGTTGGCATACGCGTTCTCTCTTCTAATGGTGTCGCCCCTTCTACACCTGACACCCTCCATGAACTGAGGCGTAAACACCCTCGAGCTCCCCCCCTATGTATACCTTCAGAATCCATCAACGTGGCGTCTTTTTATGTGGATTCTAAGGCTGTCTTAGGCATGATTAGGAACTTACCTAGAGGGACTTCTTATGGCAGGGAAAATCTAAGAGATCAATACTTGACAGATGCTATTAGTTGTTTAGCGGCCTCTATTGAAGATGAGATGACCTTCTAGCATCTATAGACGGCGTGGTTGACTTATGGTTGGCAGGCAAGTGCCCGGATGTTCTGGGAGAGTTTGTGGATAGTACCCCATTAACTCCTTTGCTCAAGCATGGTAGGAGATTGATGCCAATTGCATTTGGCACTATTTTGAGGAAGATGTACTCAAAGTTGGCAGCATCTTCGGTGGGTAAGGAAATGGCCTCCTACTTAGGTAATCATCAATTCAGAGTGGGCATCCCATATGGAGGAGAAGACATTCTACACTCGGCCAATATGTTACTTAAGTTGAAAGGGGGACGGGGTAATATGACCATAATGTTGGTTGATTTCACCAATATATTTAATTTAGTGGACATGACAACTCTGATCAAGGAAGTACGGAGAAATGCCCAAGTATTGCGAGGTGGGTAGAGTTTTGTTATGCGCATCCCGTAAGACTTTACTATAATGAATTCACTCCATCTTCGACCTTGGTGGTTCAGCAAGGTGACCATTTAGGTCCCTTATTATTGGCACTCGCTTTACATCCACTTGTATGTGTGATTTTTTCGCAATGTAAGATTGACCTGCAGGCGTGGTATTTGGATGATAGCACATTGGTAGGGGATACTATAGAAGTGTTGAAGGCATTGAGAATCATTCAGTCAGAAGGTGGCAGTAGAGGGCTTAATCTAAACATCAAGAAAAATGAGATATTTTGGCATGTTGTTTACCCTAGGAGTTTAGCCAATACTGTGTTTTCAACGGACATCGGTAGGCTATTTGGAGTGGTCAAACTGTTGGGCGGTCCAGTTAGCTTGGATCTTCAGTTCTGCAGCGATTTAATTCAGGCTCGAGTGGACAAAATAATCTATCTAATGGACACTGTGAAGAAACTACAAGATCCTCAAAGCGATCTTCTATTATTACGCAACTGCTCCGGGGTGTCCATATTACATTTTTCTATGAAGACCGTCAACCCCTTGACTTGGATTTTCTTCAAGCTAAATCCCTTTTTGATCAACGTTTGTTTCTATTTTTGAGACACATTATCACAGAAGATGGCGCAGGCTTCGAACCCCTTCAATAACTTATTGCCACCTTACCGATGAAATATGGCGGTCTCGGTGTTTACACTATGGAAGATACTAGCCACTATTGTTATATTATATCCTGCTTTCAGACTAGGGGTTTACAAGAGACCATGCTTAATGTGTCCTCCACTGATGTGCTAGCAAGTGTTTCCAACAATCTTTAAATAACTTCCTAGAGGTATGTGGATTGTCTTCTTTTACCTTCAACCCCAATAATATTTCCCCCCATCTAATGCGTTCTCTGGCAGTGTTATATTTTGATGTTGTTAAGAAGAATATTCTGTCACACTTCTCTATGTCCAGTCGGGATTCTGTTTTATGGAAAAGTAATATGGTGGATCATGCTTTGGATTTTCTTAAGGCGATTCCCATTAGTGGTTTAAATCAAAGTCTAGGACCTCGTCAATTTAGATACGTGTTAAGTTATAGATTGGGAATACCTCTTTTCAGCGAAGATAGTACATGCTCAAGTTGCAAAAAAATATGGATATTTTCGGAGACCATGCTTTGCATTGCAATAATGATGTTGGTCTCAAATTCCGCCACGACCTTGTGAGGGATGTATTTGCTGACATTTTTTACAAGGATGGCGTGCATGTGAGGAAGGAGGTACTGCTTGGTTTTTTATCAGATAACGATACTTCCTTGAGACCAGCAGATATTCTTGTTCACTATTGGGAGAACGGTCAGGATGTCTGTTTTGATGTTACTGGTGTTTCACCATTCAATGGTGGGGGAGTTCGTACTTTCATACCCGTCCATGCCATATCTAGAGATACTACGCGTAAATGCAATAAATACCTAGACAAGTGCTCCCTTCATGGGTATGGCTTTTGTGTTTTAGCATTCTCGACTTTAGGAGAGCTGGGCGAAGAAACTATCATTCTCTTGAAGAGGTTGAAAAATTGTATCACAAACCATGACGCTAACTATAAGATATGAAGTACTCTTTTTTATAGAATAGGTTTGGCTATCCAAAAGGGTGTTGGTGCCCATCTTGTTACGAGGCTACCCACCAACTTGTTGTAATTTACTGTTTTTTTATATGTAAATCATCAAAGACAAAAGATACTTGGTGATTGGAAAACCTTTCTCTCTTCTCTCCTAAAAGAAAATAGAAAAAACCTTTAGAACTTCCTCCTTCTTCTTACTTAGATCTAGTCCTTTTGGGGAGATCTAAGCAAATATTTTTAGTTCTTTTACTAATAAGAATAATAAAATTTGTGTTTTTAGTTTTTATTTTTGTTATTTTTGGTGTTTATGGACACATCTCTTCGCTGTTTGGGAGATTTTTTCTTCGTCTTTTAGACGATTTTTTCTTCGATTATTTCAAATCTGCATAGTGTTCATTGGCTTGTTATTCTCGATTTATCAAAAACATCAACAATTCTGCTCGACGTCACTTTGGATTCATCTTCAACAAGAGGGATTTAGGACACTCAGATTCGAATGGATCTACAAGATTTTGGGAAAAATACTACATTTCATTTAGACTACTCTTATTGAAGAAGCTAATCATTTTAAATGGTCGGAAATGATTCTGCTTCACACCATTATTCATTACTACTACATCTACCAAAATTGGATGTATTTGCGGTTCATGGTTCTTTCTCTGTAGGATCAGAATATTGTCACAACAATATTCCTGCGAAATAAACAGCAGTTCTGCGATACATTAATGATATTCTGCGATACATCTCAAAGTGACGTTAGGAATGACATATCAGATGGAAACGACAGAAACATGAGAAAAGTGTGACATTTCTGTGACGAATCAATAAAATCTACGAAAGATTAAGGCGGTGCTAACTGCGATTTATCGCAAGAATCAAGATCTGAAACTAAAGGGAATCTTAGCTGTAAATGAGCTGTCATGAGTTGTAATCCACTATGTAAATGCCTATATAAAGTAAATGAATAGTTCCAGAGGGAGAGATGAATTTTTGAGTGTTAAGAAAGTTTTTAGGAGAGAGAAAATCTTATTAAGTGAATTGTATTCTTGATTACTGTAATTCTTTTAAGATCATATTAATAAAAAGGTCCTTAATCTTCAAATTGTGTCATAAATATTGATAAATTCTTGAGTAGGGTGTAGTGTGGGAATTCCTACAACTACATTTTGGCGCCCAGAAACAGGGAGAATCAATTTGAGAAATTTCAAATTGCAACTTGAAGATTTGAAGAAATTGTTAGAATTGAAGAAATGGCTAGAAGGAGAAGAAATACATCAGAACCACCAACAACATTGAGAAGAAGTAAAAGAATTGCAGGCGAAGGAACATGTGAATTGGAAGGATCTTTAAGGACCAGATCAAGAAGAAGTAGAATGACAAATGGAGCAAAAAATTCAATTCAACCACCGAATCAACAAACACAAGCACAAGATAGAAATGTGGATTATGATAGAGTAAGTGTGCATACTTGGAGGTCGGATTCGATAGAAGAGGCAGAAAATCAAGAAGAGGAAAGAAATCAAGAAGTGGTTGGAAGAGTAATTCATGAAGGGCATGAAGTAGTAGATGATTTGAGACAAAGGATACAGGAAGAAATAAGATTAGAGGCGGAAGAACGTGCAAATCTTACAAGGAAAAATCATGAACTAAGAATGGAAAATTTGAGGTTGCAAAACATAAGATCAAGAAGCACCATGAGATCAAGTTCAAGATCATATAGAGAAGAAACAAGACAAAATCACCCTATACAAAATATTGGCGAGAATTTGATAAATGATCGTTATATTCCACGCGGTGAAACTTTGGACATTAGACATAATCAAGATGAGGGAGAAAATCAAGAAGAGAGAAGGAGAATGTTACGTGATGAAGAGATTCGGAGAAATCGCAGAATAATTGAAGATGATATTGAGAGGCATTATATTGAGCAAGTATATTTAGCGGGAGAAAGAGAGAGATTGCGAGCGGAAATAGAAGAACAAGAAATTCAAGCAGCATTGCGTCAGAACAATCATGATAATCGAGAAAGACGACGTGTACAAAATCGTAATAATGATAATCTCAATGAGGAATATGAGAGAATTCGCAGAGACATAGAAAGGCAACGAAGAGAAACAATAAGGGATGAGGAAATTCACAGAGAAGAAAATGAAAGGCAAATTAATTCGCAAATTCAAGAAGAAGAAAATCGCAGAAGAAGGCAAAATCAAGATGTTGAAGAAGGAGCGCGAAATATCGCAAGACAAGAAAGGCATGAACGCAGACGAAGATAGGCTGAGTTGAAAAGGCCAATGAAGCAAAATTCTGATAGGAATGAGCAAATCTTGCGAGAATTAGCAGAAATGAGAGGAATGATAAATAACATAAGATAAGGAGGAAGAAGACAACTTGATGAGGCAATCGAAGAAGCTGCGAAAACTCCATTTACTCAAGAGGTACAATTAGGAGGGATACCTCCAAAATGCAATTTTCCGGTGTTGACCAGTATTTTTGATGGGACTACATGTGTCGTCCAACATATCAAAGCCTATATTCGATGCATGCTACAATGGGAGAACCATGATGTCGTCTTGTGCAAATATTTTGCGTCAAGTTTAACTGGCGAAGCATTAAAGTGGTTTGAAAGTCTCCCCAAGAATACAATAACTTCGTTCATGCACTTGCAAACTACTTTCTTAGGAGCATACATAAGCAATAACTCTACATGACCTGGAATTCAAGATGTGTTTGGATTGAAGCAGAGAGTTGGCGAGAGTTTAAAGCACTTAACGATAAGATGAAGGACAATGTGTAGTGAAATGGCAGGAAGAGTAGATGAAAGATATCTCATTTTGTCCTTCATAAATGCTATGTTTGCGACAAATCTATTATACATCCAGGTATTCAGAGTTAAAAACACAATCACTATGACAGAATTGCGAGAATTGCAAGAAGAATATATCGCTTTGGAGGAAAAACAAAATGAGATGGAGTCATATCCAATTCTCGCAGGCACAAGTTCAGCCGCAGCAAATGGAAGTTTATTACCAAAGATGATTAATACAATGGCAAGTACCTCCCAAAATCAGCGAGAGAAAATGGAGATTGATAATCAACGTAAGGTAGTAGCAATGGGGAGTAGAGATCAGGAGGAATTGGAAAAGGAGAGAAATTTTTACAATCGCAATAACAATAATAAGGTCCCAAGGTTTGATCAACCGCAAGAGACTTATGGTGGACAGAGGCAGAATTACTCAAGAGAGCAAAGAGGTCAGAGGATTATATGGGAAGATATCAAATTGCCACCTCTAAATACCAGTATAGACAAAATTTGGGAAGCGATTATTTTGATGGAGAATATACCTTCACCATGGAACATGGGGAGAGAACCACATCCTAACAACCAAAGTCAAGAATTCTGACCTTATCATCATTTTCATGGCCATTCTGTGAGTAATTGTAGAAATGTAAAAAGAATTATTCTGCGAATGATTGAACAAGGGAAGTTAAATCATTTTCTAGCGAGATATCCACAACCTCAGCAATTGCCGTCAGCACCAGAAATTCGCAGAATCAATGTTGCAAAAAAAGCAGAAACATTTGTCATTGAAGTAGGAGCTACAACAAAAAATCTATTTTGCAATTCAATTGTACATTCACAAAAAACAATACAAGATTTCCATGACAATGTGCTAAGTAGAGTATTTGCAAGGGATATAGAGGGAAGAGAGGTGATGAATATTGCAAAGATTTCTCCGTTAGAAGAATGGAAAAAACAAGTTATTTCTTTTACTGCACAAGAGATACTAGAGCCATGGAAGATGCATGACAACCCATTGGTGGTGAAGTTAGAGATAAATCCAAAGTACAGAGAAGAAGAAGAAGATGATGGTGACGCAGCAAGTGATTCTTGGGCAATATATAGGGTTTTAATTGACACTGGCAGCTCGGTAGATATCTTATTCTATCATACTTATCGAACAATGGGTGGAAGAGATGATGAGTTAATCCCCTCAACTTACAAGATCTATGGTTTTAATGGAACTGCAAATAATCCAAAAGGAGAAATTACTATGGAAATTCCATTGAACAAGATATCTTCAAAAATTAAGTTCTGTGTAGTGGATATAGAATCTCCTTATAATGCCTTAATTGGAAGACCATGGATCCATGGGGATCTTGGGCATAACATCCACATATCATCAATGCATAAAGTTTCCACATCCTCATGGTATTAGGATAATTAAAGGTGATTGGTTTAAAGGAAAAAAGTGTTATGAAGTTGACATTAATACTTGCGAAGAAAGAAACGCCAGAAATCGTAATTAGAAACATAACAGGAAGCAAACTCAGAGAGCAGAGAAATTGATGGTGGACATCATAGAGTTGCGGGGAAAGGATATATTACAAGAATAGTTTGTGCCAAAATAATCAATGGTGATTAATCGCGTAAAGATGAGAAAAAGTGGAAATCTTCATTCTTTGCAGGAAAATAAACAAATGCAAGGTGCTGGGAAAAAGTTGAAATCTTCATTTTGTGCAAGAAAGTAAAAAAAGCAACAAGATATTACGAATAATCATTCGTTACAGAAGAAAAAAAGTGCAACAATATCATGTTGCGAACAATCAAAAAACAAGAACAGCAAGAAATGTGCAGACAGAATATTAAAATAAAAACTTTGCTCAAAAATAAGAATTTTTCTATCAAAAGAAAAAGATGATGATTTCAAATCATAATGGAATTTTTAATGCAAATGCATAAGACGGGCGCAAATCTCCTAAAAACATATAAGAATGGGACGAACTTTTATGGCGTACACCTTAGTTCGCGAATTCTATTCCGTAAGAGGCAATATCCTTAAAGTGCGTCATAAGGGGGGTATCTCTTTGCATGACTATGGGAAAGGCTATACTGCTGCTGGAACCTAGTCATGGAGATTTGGGATTATAGAAAATCCATCCAGGAGAGATAACTTGGATTCCCAACTATATAAGGTTATACCCTGGTTGGGCGCCCGAGAGTTTCTCCTAAGGAATGCAAAGTATGATCAAGGCGCCGAGGTACACGGTTGAGATGTGGGTGCCCGGGACGGATGAACCTACCCTGGACATCCATGGCAAGTCTTGGATTACGATGTGTTCGGCCCGAAGAAAACCCCACTAGGGTGTAGTCTCGTAACTATAAGCCATATAGGCATAAAGGATAAGAAGCTACGAAAACAACTGGTTGTTTCTAGAACCGGATGGGAGGAGCTAGTCTTGTATGGCATAAGTACGTCTCCTTGAAGGGGCAACCAGGGGGAGAGATAAGGGCGATACCCTCCATTAGGGATCTGTGTATCAAAAACGACGGCAATGTCATGGGACTTTATATTCGCAAGAGTATTTAGGCCTGTCATATTGTCGCGTGACACAAACAGCAATGTCATGGGACTTTATATTCGCAAGAATATTTAGGCCCGTCATATTGCCGCATGACTGGACAAAAATCCTAAAGAGAAATGTTAAGATGAGATCAATGGGTTTTTGCAATAAGAACAAAAGACGAGATAACTGAAATCAATGATAAGAGGATATAAATCGCAAAGACGCCAATGTCATAAGTCTTAAAAAGCAAAGAGAGATTAATCTCACAAGATGGCTTAGACTTATCATATTATCGCAGAGATCAAAATAAATGATAAGACAAGATCAATGGATTATTACATGTAAAAGTAAGAATGTCCTGCGATCTTGTCGCATAAAAGTGGCATAATAAGACATTTAACTAGGAAGGCGAAATAAGACCACAAGAGGCAATAACAGATTCTTTGTAGCATTATTTGCGAAAATTCATTTATCATATTGCATATTAATAACAAGAGGCAAGTATGGGAATGATGCATAGAATGGTAAATATTGTTATTCATCATTATATGATAAATTCATATAATATAATTAAATTCATATAGATAATTGGAGATTAATGATTATATTAACCGTTTTGCAAGAAGAATTGTTTCTTGAATTTTTAATGACAAACAGATAGAAGCAAAAAAAGAATTTATATATTGAAAGACGTCAGGAGCTGCAGATAATTCGCAGAATATTACAATTTGTCGCAGATAATTATCGCAAGAAAGAAAGAGAGAAATACAGGAGAAGATCAAAAAGAAAAAACAAAACTATTGAGATTTATCGTCATCATTATTTTCATCTTTGTCTTCACCATCTTCGTCATTAGTTCCTTCCTCATCTTCGCTTTCACTTTCATCTGCATCAGCCTCACTGTCAGAAATAACTGGTACCTGAGAACTGGCTGGGATATTATCCATAAGACAAGGATATAGACTAAGAGGAAGATCGTTATCTTTGCAAACTTTCTCAATAGCATTATTGCGAATGGTGAGAAGATTATTACGCAAGTTTGAGTTGGATATCTTTATTTTCTCTCGCAGTCTTGAGATTTTTTCATTACGGGAAACAAGATTTTTCGCAAGACCACTTTTTTCTTCTTCAAGTTCTGTTATCCTTTTGGAATATTTTTCTTTAGATTCTGCGATGATACAACAACAAATTAGAAATTTGTTAGAAATCTACAAGAAATACAAAGATATTAGAGGAGCAATAAATAACCTTCTCTTTCATGGATCATTTCTTGTATCAAGGTTGCTTGCTCGGTATGAAGACTGACATCTATCATTAAATTTTTCCTAGCATTATCGAGAATTTTCGCAGCCCATGCGAATTCATCATCACTTTGAATGAGAAGATGGGAACGGATTTGTTCTTCTCTTTTAAGAAGTTTAATGTTTTCATTCTTAAGTCTATCTCTCTCAAGTTCAGTATCAATAAGGGTATTGCGGAATTTTGATAGAGATTCAGCGCCTTGAAGAGTAATGCGTTCTTTATCCTTCTCAAGTTCATTTTTCTTGGCTTTTAAGACTTTGATTTTTTCTCTAAACTCATCTCTGCAAGTCTTTAGAGTATTGGATATACTCAAGACAGATCTATAATCCATTCTCATAAGGGAGATATGATACTTAAGCTCATCAATGGACATATTATTAATTTTTTCGTCTGAATAGTTATTTAAAGCGTCATTAAGACGCTGAAGAAGAGTGGTTTCATATATGGGTTCATCAAAAGAATTAAGAATGAGGGCTTCATCAGTAAGATTATAGGCATCTGCAAAATGGTTGCTCAAATAAGCTAAAATAGCGAGAAAAAAAAAGAAGGAAAAAGACTTATACCAATAACTTGTTTGCAGAATTTCTCCTTGTCAACTAATTTTTTTTGAAGAACTTGAATTTCTACTTCAAGCGATTTGTTTTTATTAAGAAGCTCAGTATTTCCAGCTACTTCCAACTGTTTACATTTTTCGCGAAGAATGGATATTTCAGCTTCATATTGCGTATTCTTCTCACAAAGTTTCGCAGATTCAGATTGTGAATCAGTAAGACTTTTCTGTAATGATGATAATCTACTTTCTAATTCTAAATCAACAGAAAAAGAAGCTCTAGCAGTCTGTGACAGAAAAGATAAAATGAGTAAGATAAGTAAAAGATCTTTGATACTCATGACAAATGTAAAGTTTACTACAAGAAAAATGAAGGAAAGGGGCATACCAACAAAGCTAGCGCATGAAGAAAACCTGGGTTAATAAATCTTGAGACTCCATTAAGATCTTTATTATTAGTCAAGATTGAAGCGTCGCAGATCTTTGAGAGATAGTTGCAAGTACGAGTAATATCATCCTCTCCAACACCTTGTATGGGGTTTCTAAAAATGTTTGACAATTGATCCATTGGAGTCTCAGGTTGAGAAAGACCCATCGCAGATCTAATTCTTGCGGAATAAATATGTATTGAAGTGCCCACGGAAACATCATTATTAACTCCACCATTCTTTTCAATATCATTATCTTTATCAGCGGTAAGAGAAGTCTCTATGAGTGGAGAATTTAAAGAAGGAAGTGGTTGAGTTTTTTGGATTTTCTTTGGAGGACCATCAACAGTTTGATTTTTATTACGGCGAGGAGAAGCGCCGGAACCTTCATTTGGAGTTATTAATCTTTTGCCTTTATCTTTGGCTATAATCGCCGCGACAAATGGTATTTCCTTGAAAAAAATCACACATAAAGATAAGAAACAGGGGCAACAATATATTGTTAAAGGTTATAGAAGATTGTTTCTTACTTCATCTGTGAAGGTTTTCAAAATTTGTAGGAGATTGGGATTCCCAGTATTGGCATAGCTAATCTTCATTTTTTCATTCTGATAAAGATATTTCAATAATCAGTAAGAATAATACATTTATCCAAATCCGTGAATAATGATAAATTTTGAAACATATACCTCAGAATTCCTTTCAGGCCAGTTAAAAACCCAAGGACGATACGCCGCAAGATTCGCAGGAAGATCAAGAGTGCCAGAAATATATGGACCTTCAAGGAGGAGAGGAAATCCGCACCACTTATCATCTTTTGAGAAGCGTGGACCTTGGTTTTTTACTTGAATGATAGTCTATATCTTGCATAAGAAGTTTATCCTTTGCAACCTTTTTATTTTTATTCAAACGAACAACCCAACACGTGCTCTCTTTCTTCATGGGAATCACTTGATAATTCGCAAAGAAATTTTCCACGGTATATTTCGCTAGAATAATTGGGATATCTTTAAAATCAGGATGTTTCGCAGATTCAGGATAGCGAGATCCTTTACCAGCTCCACGAAAGGCATATTCGAGAATGAGACGAATACAATCTCCACTTAATTGGTAGATTGCTCGTGAAAATTTAGCGTGAGAAATAATTTCATAAAAAAGAGGGAGATCTGGATTATAAAGAGGGATAGGAAGGTCAGCTTCTAGTTGACCTAGCGAAATAAGGATTTTCCCATTGGAAGAAGGAAATCCTGAAACTAGATCAATGGAGGGATCAGAGTCTGAAAATTGACCAGGGATCTCAGAAAGTGTGAAACCTAAAGTTTGGAGCTTCTGTTGGTGTTTTTGGAAAGTAGGTTAACCTAATTTTTTAGCAGGAGCCATTTTTTAGTATGGGAATGATGATTAAGATGAAGAAGAATAAAGAAACAAAATTTAAATAGTAATAGATCCGGAATTTGCGGAAGAAGATGAAGAACAGTAGAGTTGCAGAGAAAAAGTAAAAA
This sequence comes from Papaver bracteatum, assembly GCA_023529315.1. NCBI lineage: Eukaryota > Viridiplantae > Streptophyta > Magnoliopsida > Ranunculales > Papaveraceae > Papaver > Papaver bracteatum. Next base: position 90,462 of record JAJJWX010000513.1, on the reverse strand, counting down.
GAGAAAGTAAAAAGAAGAGGAGAGATTAGCGAAGAAGATATTTATAAGAGAAGAAGATTCTCGAGAACATCAATGCATTCAATGAAGAAAAGACGTGAATGGTCAGAATTCAACGGTTGAAAAAAGATGTGTCAAGGAATAAATGAGAGAAGAAACACGCGTAGAATATCTAGCGATGGATGCAGAGACGTGTCAGAGTGAAGGAAGTGTGAAAAAACAAGGAGTTGCGGCAAATCAAGAGATTTAAATTCTCATGATCTTTATCTTCTTCGCAGAAAAGATATGAGAAGAGGCAAGATATAGGATCAGAATATTGTCGCAACAATATTCCTGCGAAATAAACAGCAATGATATTCTGCGATACATCTCAAAGTGACGTAAGTAATGACATATCAGATGAAAATGACAGAAACATGAGAAAGGTGTGACATTTCTGCGATGAATCAATAAAATCTGCGAATGATTAAGGCGGTGCTAACTGCGATTTATCGCAAGAATCCAGATCCGAAACTAAAGGGAATCTTAGCTGTAAATGAGCTGTCATGAGTTGTAATCCACTATGTAAATGCCTATATAAAGGAAATGAATAGTTCCAGAGGGAGAGATGAATTTTTGAGTGTTAAGAAAGTTTTTAGGAGAGAGAAAATCTTATTAAGTGAATTGTATTCTTGATTACTGTAATTCTTTTAAGATCATATTAATAAAAAGGTCATTAATCTTCAAATTGTGTCATAAATATTGATAAATTCTTGAGTAGGGTGTAGTGTGGGAATTCCTGCAACTACATTCTCTTCGCGATGTAATTGAAATTGGTATCGTCATTTGTATTTGAATTTTGATTACCTTGTATTTTGGTGTTTTTGATAATCTTGTAAGCAATCATTTAATCGTCATTTTGGTTTGAATGAAGTGAAATGTTATTTCCAAAATAAATAAATAATAATAATAAATAAATCCCGGTGGATCAAATGTCCAAAATGGGTACTATGTGTTCATATATACGCCACTCATTTGCACTCTAATAAGCATCTTTTTTTATTTAGGGTTGGTAGGTGGGTTATTCTTTTGGTGATCATTGATTAAGACATCTTGTTTAAAATTCCATATGAACTTTTGAGTTTGCAGTTTGTAGTAAATAGGGCTGGCAACGGATAAATATCCGGCGGATATTAGCATTTCCGGTAAGGTTAAGGTTAAGAGTTATCGGATATCCGATATCCGATAACATCCGACGGATATTAGAAAATACAATTCGATAAGGTTAAGGTTAAACTATCGGATATCGGATTTTTATCCGTTAAAATCCGATAACTAGGAAAAATACTAAAAGCTTGAAAAAAACAGTGTCTTTGTCTTTTTAAGTTCAAAATGTTCAGTAAAAGTATAAACCCACACACAAGCACAATGTTTAGAGTTAAAGAGTTTACTCCCAGTCTAGTGAATGCAAAAGAAAGTACACAACAGGCTACAACAAAGCCAAAAAAGAAAGAAAAAAAATGTCTAACAGTCACAGAGGCTAGTGAGTAGTATAACTTAGTGTGATCTTGCATCAACTTCACTTCAGTCCACTATTTCCGTATCTGCATTCACAAATCACAACATTTCAGTTTCTCAAAGCTTTCACCACTATAAGCAAAGTAGAAATTTAATAATAAAGTTGCGGTATTGGCAGACAAATAACAACATTAGAAAGAACAACAATTGGAAGATAGATAATGCATGTGTATATGACAAGTGCAGGTGTCCAAGGCTCAAATCAGGAGGAAGTTGTCAAATATGTTGTGCCAGACTAACAATCAAAACAAAGGAAGCAGCAAAAGACTTAGTAGAGCATTCACAAGGGAATCAACAGTCTAAACTAGAAGGCATAGGCAGGCTTTGCAGATAGGTTGGATAAACATTCAAAGAACACACAGTTCATTAATGTACATATGACATAAAAAGGAAATGCCACTGGCAGAGACGATTGTTAGCAGCTTACAAAGCTCATCACCACGTTCATAATAACAAGGATATTTTGGAAAGATTATAGGGATGAATCCAGTAATAATTAGTACTCAGAGAAGAACAGAAACAAAAAAAAATGAAACCACCTTTACTCAGCATTGCTTGTAAAGCACTCATGATGTGATAAATTTGTCAACATAAAACTATTTAGAAAGAATATACAACAGAGAATGTACAAACAGATTCAGAAACAACAGTTAAATTCATAATCTAAGATTACCTGCCTATTGATGGTTACTGAAGATACATGACAATATGATATGACTGAGTAGTTAAGACTCTAAACTGATCAAAACAAGCTAAAAAAACAGTAGTTAAGACTCTAAACCCGAAACAGAACTGAGACTTGTTGTATCAGACTTACAAAGGCCATTCAAACCTGATTATCAAAAGCATTTAGTATAAACTAAACAAACCGAAAGAGGTAAGGCACAGACCTCAACAATTAACAACCTAGTTTCGTCGTTCAAGTAAAAGACAAGGACTTGGGATCAGAAGAAAGGTAATACAAATAATCTCTTCAATTTCATGCCATAATAATGTAGAAATCCACTCATTAACCTGAGATTTACTAAAACAATAATCGAAATAGAGACAGAACATCCTTGAGATGGTGCGGGCAGAAACAGTACGCATACAAGACAACTAGGGAAATATAAAAACAACACCTATTAATTTCCTAACACTAAAAACTGGCAACAGTATGTATACAAGACAACTAGTAAAGGACAGAAACTCAAATCCAATTCTAATTCCACTGAAAAAAATGCAAATGCAGAAATGTTATAGTACTACACTTAACAAGTTCATGCACTACTAAACTATATGTACAAGCTACAGGACAAACGTACTACACTTAAAAAGTTCATGCACTTAACAATTCTAATTTCACCATCTTCCACAGCAACTCTAGAGCAAAATGGATATCTACTAATCCTACGTATAATCGTCCCAGAACTAACACCATCAGGTTAAGTTCTCTTCATAGGCCATTTCTCAAGCATATGAACTCACTTAGTCTGTGTTGGAGAATTACTAAAACTAGAGGATGTTACGCCTTATAGCTACTATGTCAAATGTCCAATTCAAGGGACACAGGTCAGATTACAAGTAACATCAATTCATAACTAATTAAGAAATTAACATTAGATAAACATAAAAACTAAAAAGGGTATGTTTCATAATGCTATTTGATCCTGTGAAATTCTGAAATAAAATACAGGCAGCACCATACCAGGAGCAAATGAACTTAATTAATGGCTCCTCCAAGATTACCCTCAAATAGTCATTAGTAATGGGGTCATGCATAAACAAAACAGGGTTCAAGTTGTTGTATTTTTTTTGGACCAGATCAAGTAGTAGTACTGATGAAGCGAAAGAAAGACTAATCATGGAATACAAACTCAAAGTACATTTTCAGTACAAAATGGATTAACAATTCTATGACTATAAGGCAAGATTGACTAAAAAAAGATGCATACGAAATGGACTCAAGTGATGAAAAACATTCATGGAATACATTCAATATCACGGTTGTTAAGTGAGTTAACAACAATTCATCAAAACCAACCAAAATCAGCAAATGAACCTATCAACAACCTAAACCACCTTAATCCATCGTAATTAGCTGAACAGAAACAACAATATGACCAAGAAATCATTCAATCTGTCACTTCAATGGGTTATATTCAAACATGAATCAGAAAGAACTGATCTAATCTTCTAGAGAATCAATTGAAGTTGTGTAAACCCTAGAAGAGGGAGAGATTTAGATCGAACTGATATAGAAAAATCAAACCCCTAATTTTTTATTGCAACACATAAACCCTAATTTCATAAGAATTGAACATAGAAATCGAACAGAAATCATTAACAACATAGAGGGGGAGCGATTAAATACCTGAGATTAGTTATTGGAGAAGTGAGAACCGACTATTGAGTGATTAATCGAGAGGGAGGAGCCGGGAGCGAGATAAGACAGAGAAGAGAAGAAAAAAAGTAAAGGAAGGTCAGAAATGTTCTTTCCTTCTCTCGGCTACTCGACCTCGACTAGTATTGGTAGTATTGAAAATTACTAGTACGCCCCTACCTTATCGGATATCGGATATTAACCAATCGGATAGAGCCCAATCCGATTCCGATAGGTTAAGAGAAAATATCCGATAAGTTATCGGATCCGGATATCCGATATCCGATATAACGGATAAAATCCTATAGGATTTCGAATAATCGGAAACGGATCCCGGATATCGGTTATCCATTGCCAGCCCTAGTAGTAAATAAATCAGAGAAAATAGCATGATAGCAGTCATAAGAATAGAAAAGAAAGATGTTAACGTCCAACTAAAAATCAATTTGGTTGGAGAAAAGGTTATGGGCCATATTTGGCATAATTGCTCTTATAATGCGGACTACAAGGTTGTGAAATCGTAAATCGCGGAGCGAATCGTTTTTCAATTTTACTAATCGAATCGTATATTAAATCGTGAATCGAAGATTCATGATTGATTATGGAATCGATATATGTATGCCTATAAATATTATTAAACTAAAGAAAATGTGTTCAAGTTTTGATTTTTGATACACAAATACTATGAATATAAATCAACGTCAACTATTATCACCAACAGTCGAGTTGGTACGGTGGTTAGGGGTGAACTGATGGAGACAGCATGTCTCGTGTTCGAGTCTCTTCATTCACCTATAAGTTTTTTCACAGCGTACGGTGGTTAGGGGTTAACTGATGGAGACAGCATGTCTCGTGTTCGAGTCTCTTCATTCACCTATAAGTTTTTTCACAGCGTAACTATTGGATTGACCTGGTTGACCTGGTCAACAAAGTCAAAATCGTAGGTCAAAACACGATTCATAAGAGAAACGATTTGACTTCACGATTCAAATCAATTTGTAATTATTTGAATCGAATCGTGCGATTCAAATCGTGAATCGCACGATTTTAAAAACCATGGCGGACTACATAGACCAAATTGTTTTAAGTTTCTTTATCACAATCTAACAAATTTCCAATATCTGAAATTTAATTTTGTATTGGCAAATTTATAAATCTACCAACATATACTACAATTTAGTTACGATTTTTTTTTTTTTTAATTAATCAAAGTGGAATTCGTTGAAAAACGATGGACTTAAGAAGTTACCTCAACTCAATAAATACAAGCAAAGAATAACAAAAAAAAAAAGATAAAGGAACCGAAAAAAAAGTCGGTAATCCAAAATAAAAACATAATAAGATTACGAAGGCTGGAATTTAGCTACCGATATTCAATTCGTTCAAATTTTCTAAAACATTGAAATTGTAGGTTCTTTAAACCTAGGGATGGGGCTAATCGGTTTGGGGAAAAGAACAGTTAACCACACACCTATAACGAAAGATTGACCGACTGAAAAGTGAAGACCATGGAAAGAGATTTTATGTCTCGTCAACGTCGCATGGACGTCTCAGCATTTTGTAGGTGGCCAGAAAGTTGAGATAAGATGATTGTGTTACACATAACAAACGCCGTTTAATGAATCTACAGTGGGAAAACAATACTTTCATTTTGCGGGTGCGAGTATGTCCATCTGCCGGTGCCCAGGACCATCAAAAGCAATATTTGTTTTTAATCTGTCCCTTATCTCCCAACATAATGGAATATAAGCTACCAGAAGGTCCAGAATCATCTATGTGCACAATTTTTAGTTTGAGGATACGAAAATTTATAGTAGTGACTGCTACAGTAGGTTGTAAATTTGGCATATATTAATATATGTGAAACTAGAAAATAGAGAAGAAGGAGATACAAAGAAGAGGGAAAAAAGAGAGAAATTTCTATTAATATATGTGAAATACAAATGTTTAAGACTCTATTTATAGAGTTTACATACTTGGTTTCCAAGTAATATGGTTCCACTAAAGTGGGCATTTATATAATAAATTTTTGTTTATAACACTCCCCCTAGATGACCACTGTATCTAAGTTAATTGCCTCATTAAAACCTTATCAGGAAAATCTGAAGGGACAAAACCTGACTGAAGGGAAAAGAGTACAATAATGAGAAAACATAGAACAGAGCTGGGCATGCATATGTTGCCTCGTTAAAACCTTGATAAGGAAAACCCAGTGAGAAAAATCTTGATGAAGGAAAAAAAGTACAACGTGATAGTCCAATAAAATATCTTCTAATTTGATACTCCCGCTGAAAAAGTACTTCAGTTAAATCTTGGCTTGCAAATCTTCGAGTCGAGATTTCCCAATTTCGATAAACGAATTTCTTGAATGCTGGAGATGGCAATGCTTTTGTGAGAAATTTTTCAGTTGATGAAATCTTCTTTTGTGTTAGTCTTCTAATGGTAGTGTTCTCAAGTCTTCACGCTTCTGTAAATACATCAAGGACTTTCTTCTTGGATTGCTAGCTTCTCGGAGATGATTTGCAAAAGTAGCTGATGTAGTTTCTTCAACAAAGTGTCAATACGCAGTTATATTACCAAAGGTGAGCAAAGATTTTGATCATGCCTTATATGGATCAGAATGATATCCAAATTTATAGGAAATGGTTATGTTGATGTGATCTAACAAAATGACCTAGTTAATGGTGGGAATCCACCAAATAATCGAAATTGATACAACTTCCCCTTGGATGACCACCATGTTGAATTAATTTGGATCACTAAAACCTTACCAGTAAAACCCAATGGGAAAAAATTAGGACGAAGGACAAAGAGCACAAATGTCAACATTTTGAAAGAAAATTAAACGTCAACAAGATGTTGCCTCGTTAAAACTTTGTCAGGAAAACCACATGGGACAAAACCTGAAACAAAGGAAATATAGTACAACTTTTGACGTAAGTATGGATGCTAATTCACTCAACTATATGAGTGATATAAAACAAGCACCAAATCATAACTATAGTCTATATCATAGACAAGTGTTAAGCAAGCATAATATTTTAACTGCAGATTTTAAGAAAAATAATATTTATGCTACTAAAGCGTGGATTTTTGTGTTTTTAAGGACTCCTCAAGAGACCTATAATGTTGATATCATCAACTAATTAATCCGGATTTTTGGTTTTGTAACAAATTTCTAAAAACACATAAAGGATTGTTAAAACCTAACACAATCGAGTCAGGTGGCTGTCCGATATAATTTGAATCCTACAAGGATTACAAATTTGAATATGTTCTCAATCACATTTCTTTTGTAAATACAATATGGGTCCTTCAAGGACTACCACACCAAAGATATCATGCATTGAGAAAAGGTCTAAGCAAAAATATAACCCTCAAATCATTTTACAACGAACGTATTTCTCGTACGACACGTTATGACTACACCATCTTGGCAATTTTAAGGTGTTAAATCTTGGATCCTAAATTGTGTTAATCGAGGAATTAATCCAATATAATTTGGATTGTATGCCAAACAATCACATATGTCGATATTCCTCTACATAGGGGTTAACAACCACCATCTTTATTATTTTAGTAGCTATCATAAATGAATATTCGACAATCATATTAGCTTATCACGATCTCACACAACTTCCAGTGTATGCATACTTTGAAAAATTCAAAATTTACTGGTACCAACACCCATGGGCATGATAATCTCCTACTATTCAAATGAGGAGATATGAATTTTTAGAATGTGAGTCGTATTATGATAGACTCTATTGGAGCTATCTGTAGCCTATATAAAAATGATACTTGCTTGCTAGATGTGATTGAGTTTTCCTTTTCAAACAACAGAAGCTTATATAAAAGCTAGATGAGATATTTTTACGCCTAGTAGACAACCTTTTTCGATTTGATCAAAATAGGAGAGAAACGACTGGTAATGTATAGTCTCCCCCATGATTATGGCGGAAATATAATCATCTCATATACGAAAACAAGTCTTGTAGAGTATTATTCGATTAAATCGAGGACATATACTCATAATAATTTATGGGTTTTAACAACACCGATTAGACTATAGATAATGACTTCAAAAGCCATAAAAAAATTATCCCAAAAAAATATATTAAATTGTTATCTACTTGACATACGAGTTTATTGTTAACCACGGATTTTATTTGCTACAACCAAAAACACATAAAATATGCGAACAAATCTCCAATAACGTCGTCACTTGCAGGACCGACGAGATAATTATTCACTTTAAAATAAATTTTGGACACTTTCTTTATCAGAAGAAAAATAAATCTAGATCAATAGTCACTACAAGGACTAATAATATTTGCTAACAAGCCGGGTGCGCACCCATTGATCTATAGTGTCCGACCGAATTCCAACTACAAGTGGAACTGCTTCAAATTTTCGGAGATTTACCATTAAATTTTTTTTTTTTTTTAATATCCCTTAAGAGTACGCATCAATTCCTTTTTTAATATCATAATAATGATACTTTATCCCTTTAGGATTTATAGGGAAATACCAAATCAATAGGCTTATATGATTCTTTTTAAGGAAAATAAAGAAATCATTTTTGTTATTGAATTTAGAAAAATCCATGGTTTCCGGTAAGAAATAGAAACCCTACGATATTAAAAAACAAACAAACCATATTGGCATCTCATATAGGCAATAGAGAAAACCAATACTAGTTCGTTTGTACGATTCATGAAAATCGTATCGCAAAATTATTTAATAAAAATGTTATCTTACTAGTCATCGCAAAGGAAAACTCTACTTAGCGGTTAGACGAATGGTTTCTTGTAAGGGAATAGAAACCAGATAAAAAAAAATCACACGATCTTCCTTTAGAAAAGGAAGATACCAAACTTAATTGGTCGGAGGTTTTTCAACCATGCATGTAATTTATTATCGCAAAGGTAATCAAAACCGAAATAATAACACCAGGTAAGTATAGTTTCATTAATAAAGATAAAAACTATATATATGTAGTTGCAGGAAATCCCACAACTACACCCTATTAAGATCACACAAATGCTTACTCAAATTTCAAGAATAACTATATAAATTTTATTAGAATTCTTCAAAAGATCTTACAAAGAAAAATAGATTATAAGGAACTCAAAATACCTCTCAAACTTTCTCTCTATTATTTGCTCTCTACTTCTCACCAAAAAGATCTCTCTCCTCTTTCAAGTCGGCTTGGCTCTATATATTGGGTATTACATAGTGGATGACAGCTAAGTCAACCTTTATTTTCAGATCTGGCTTGCGACATTATTGCAAGCTTACAAGAGTTCTTTTCGCAAACTATCATAAATCTCGCAAGATCTTCACACTTTCCTCATGATTAAGTTGATGTCATCTGTTACACCATTCTTCAAGTGGTCTGCGAGGTCTTCGCAAATGCTTAATGACTATAGTTTTGCTGGCACATAGTTGTTGCTAAATTCTTCTCCTACATCTTGCCTCTTCTCATGTCTTCTCTGCGAAGAAGAGAATGATATGAAAAATTTTACTTTAAAATGCCGCAACCGCTCATCTCTCCATATTCTTATCCTCTGGCATGATTTCGTACTCTACACAGAATCAATTACACGCGTCTCTTCCTCCATTCAATCCTTGACACGTCCTTTTCAACCGTCACTTCTCAACCGTCACGTCTACTCTTCGCATTAAATGAGTTTATCTTCTCGAGAATTTCTCCTATCTATATATATCTTTCTTATTCTTCCCTTTTTTCCCTTTTACTTTCTTCTCATCTTCTCTGTAATTTTATTGTTCTTCCGCAAATTCCGCTTCTGCTACTGTAATTTTTCTTCTTCATTATTCTTTTGATCTTTACTTCTTCATTCCCATATTAAAAAGATGCCTCCAAGCGGATATAAATATGAAACATCTTTCGAAGGAGTTCAAAAAGGTCTCAAAGAGAGAGGTTTTACTCTTTCCACCATTCATGGTCAAAGTGCTAAGTCTATCCTTTCTTCCAAATTATTTTCTGATCATCCCTGTGACAATGAAGAGATCATAGTTTCACTTGGTCAGATTCTCGCTGGTCTCCCCATACCTTTGTACAACCCTAATACCCCTTTATTTTATCAGATTCTTTCCCATGCAAAATTTTCGCGAGCCATTTACCAATTGAGTGGAGATTGTATTCGCCTTCTTCTCGAATTTTCCAACCATGGTGCAGGTTTGGGATCTCTGTACCCTCTAGAAGTTAGAGACCCAAATTCTCAAGTTTGGAAATAGTCGCTGAAAAATATATTGTGGAGAACTTCTTTGAGAATTATGAAGAAAGATAAAAATCGATGGGGTGTTCGCTTGAAGAGGAAATCCAACATTGCTGATGATAAAATTCTTATGCAAGATATTGACTGGCATTCTGGTAAGAATAATACCCCACGTCAATATAAATATGACAAGTGGTGCGTCTTTCCATTGATTCTGAAGGGGCCTTACATCTATGATTCTCATGTTTTACCTGAGAATCTCGCTGCATAACCATGGGTATTCAACTGGCCCGAAAATCAAGAAGAGGTATGCTTCTAAATTTCTCTCAAGTTATAACCTTCCATTCATCCTTATCTTATTATCTTCTGATTCTTGCAAAATTTTCAGATTACAAAATTGAGAGATAGCTACTCCAGAACTAAGAAGCCAAGCATCCTAGCGGCATTGCGTTCGATCACGGATGAAGTAAGAAATACTTTTCTTATTATTATTAATAATATATTGTTGCCTCTATTTCTTATCTTTATTCGTGTGGAAGGATAATGTTGATGAAGAGGAAACTGAAGAAACTGATGAGCCTATTAAGATCGCAAAGACTAAAGTCAAGAACAAGGGTATTCTTCGCAAGGAGAAATCAACTGCCCCATCTTCAAAGAAAAGAAAATTCTCTCTCCCTCTCCTTCAAATCTCCACTTTGATGAAAGCACTGATGATAATGCTTACTTCACAAAGGAAAGCGTTCCAGCTGAATCTTTTATGGCACAACTGTCTAGCATCTTCTCTGACTCTATGCAAGGAATCGGAAATGTTCCTCTAACTAATACCTTCAAGGCTATTGCGAATATTTGTGATACCACCTTGTTAGATGGTGATGATTCCCTTCGTGGAATTTCCAGATCAATAACTCCTAGTTTCTTAAATTCGCTCAGTATCTTGGTAATCTTCCATGTCCACACTTCTTTTTAGTTTTAATTCTAAATTATAATTTTTCCTTAACAAATTTTGTATTATTTCGCAGGCTAGAAAAGCTTCTTACGCAGTTTCTTCTGACTTGGTGAAGAGGTCCGAAAACTTCGTGAAGAAAAACCTTCAACTTCGCAGGAAGAGTGAAGAATTAGAAGTTGAAGCTACCGGCCTTCGCAATAAGAATAGACAATTGGAAATTGATAACTCCACTCAGAAAAATAAAATATCTAGTCTTCAAAGTGCGAATGACCAACTCTACGATATGAAATTTTCTTCTTTCCCTTTATTCCTTTTTCCCACTATTTTCCCTTATCTGATTTATCATTTTTGCAGACATTTATGGTCTTTCTGATGAAGCCTCTATTCTTCGCTCATTTCTTAATTGTATGGATGATGATACCCTTATTGAGCATCTCAATATTTCTTTAAACAGTTTCATCAATGACAAAATAAGATCTCTTTCTTTAGATGAACTCAGATCTAAATTCCACCTTTTCGAAATTGACCATAGATCCAGTTTGAGTTTAGCTAACCACTTTAAGCATCATTATCTTGGTTCTAAAGATGAAATAAATAAGTTAAGAACCAAAATTAGTAATCTTATAGATGAGAAAGACCGCATCGCTAATCAAGGTGCTCAAAGTTTAGAAAAATTCCATAAAACTCTTCTTGTAACCCAACTTGAGCGAGATGGAGTTATTCATAGAAATGCCACTCTTGTCGAAAGAGAGAATAAAGTTCGCTCCCGTCTCCTCATAAATAGTGATGATGAATTCGCTTAGGCTGCGAAAGTTTTAGATAATTCCATAAATGACTTAGGTGTAAACGTTATTATCCAAGTTGATCATGCGGCCTTGGTTAGAGATTTGATCTCTAATAGAGAAGGTTGTTAACTTCGTTTCTTTATTAACTATCCTTTCTTATTAACTTCAATCAATTTATTAACTTGTTGTTACATTTTCGCAGATTCTGAGAGGAAACTTTGCGAAAGGATTGAAGAGTTAGAGTCTAAAAATAAATATCTTGAAGCTGCAAAAACACAGTTGGAGGAAAATTTCTCTGTTCGCGATGACAAATGCCATAGGCTTAAGAACCAACTGAAGTTAACTGTTGCTAATTTCGAGAATGGTGTCCTTCGTTTTCGCATGTAGTTGCATCTTTTCTGATGACTACATCCAAATGAAAATAAAGACTAAAACTAACTCTAACATACAAGATTTAAAGATAAACAAGATGTAAAGAGCATGAAAGTAAAGATTGACACAAGCATATAACGTGGTTCGGCCATGAAGACCTACATCCACGGGAAAGAAGATAGTTAATTTATTGATTATAAGGTCTTACCCTTGAAAGAGCTACAAATCTCACTTAGGTCTCTCACTCTTTCTCTATCTAAATCTCTCTCAGGTATTCTCTGTAGAAACACCATCTAATAATACATTAGCTAACTTGCCCATCTCATGCTACCTGGGTTGGTATTTATAGATAGGCTATCTTGTATTTCCCTCTGATATTTTTTAAGACCTCGGTTATAGGGATATTTAGATTTGTATAGATATGGTCCACAAAATTTTCCTTCTTACTTCGGGCTTGGTCTCTCCCTTTCCATCCTCCAATCCGATGTTTATCAAACTGGGCAATGCCATTGTTGGTTAGTCCTTCACCTCGGTTAGGTACCTGGGAGTTTTGTGGTTCTACCACATTTGCGCCTCTAGCGGCTCCTTTGACTAGTTTGTCAAAAGTACCGTCCTGTAGCTCCCCCGGAGCTATTAAATCCTCTTGGATATCCCTTAATTTGCCTAAATTAGTTGGCGGGGTTTCGTACATGCGAACAAACATTGGGTCCGTCTTTCTCAGGATGTTTTTGAAGCATAAGATCGCGTAGGCCTCCGGGACTCTTCCGATTTCAGCACATAGTTTCCCCGATCGTGTTACTAGCGATCAAAGTGACTCATTTGGTCCTCGGGATAATTGGAACAGTGTATCGATCTCTGGTTTGACCCTAATGTTGTGTATGTATGCTTCCAAGAATAACTTGGATAGGTGGGAAAAGGACCTGACCGACTCCTTCGGGAGGTTATTGAACCATAATAAGGCTTCGTCTTTTAGACTAGCAAGAAAGAATCTACACATCACTATGTCATAATGGCTCCATTGGGTTAACGTCATTCGATATGATCTAAGATGTTCTATAACATCGCATGTCCCGTTAAAGGGAGTTATGAATGTTGGAAGCGAGCATTTCCTCGGGAAGGGTTGAGCTAGTAAGTGCATCGCCAGGGGGGATTGCCGTGCCTCCTGCATTACCTCCGCGATATTGTTGTTTTCTTGTCTTCTAGTTACTTCTCTGCACATTGCTTCGAGTTGGCAGATTCGGGCCTGCAATTTGTCGTCTAAGAGCCTTCCTCCGGCCTTCTTCTTTCTCCCTTGTGCCCTCTCGGGTGAGAATGAGATTTATGACTGACGATATGGTGATCGCCCTGAGACCTCGTCCGATCGTTCTTCTTGGGAGGTTATTTTGGATGGAATAGACTTTGAAGCCTCTGTTCGCCTAGGGTTAGTGATTACGAGTTTCTCGGACTCGTAATCGATTTTTCCTCCATTTCCTTTGTTTTTATCTCGCCGATGCTTGGGATAGACATCAGATGATCCTTCGGATGGGCTTTCCTCCATATCCAGTACTCCTCTACTTCCTTTAGGAAGGTGATCTCACGTCTCCTCGTTCGAGGTATCGGGGATATTGACTCTCTCATCATCCTGCAATTTTTCAAAAGGACTTTCCTCCTCGGGGGCTTCTTCTTCCGCGATGCTGGGATCCCTCTTCTTGGTTTTTCGTTTCAACCTTCGGTTTCTCCGTTCTAGCCTTATGTTACGTTTTTCCAACTTTCTCATTCTCTCATCCTGCGATTCTTGAGCTTTCAGGATGGTTGCGAGTACGGCATTGGCATCATCCGATCTAGAATTACCAGTCTTCTTGAGATCATTATTTACTATTTGCCTTGGCAAACAATTCAACCCTCCTGGATGAGTTAGATTAATATCATCTGGGCCCTTGAAGGGGTTTTCACCTCCTTATGAGCTAGATTTATCTGTTAACCCTTCCCGGTATTGTTCATCGGGTTGTCCCTCTCCTGGGAGTGCACCGTTGTGCATAGTTTCTCCGAGTTCCATCTCGTCTAGGCCGTCTGGCGGGGCTCCACCATTTTCACCCTGGATCGTGCGAGAAGATTATCTTGTCACCATCGCCTTACCTGCGATATATGTAATAATACTTAATTTGTCTTTTCCTTCAGAAAAGTTGGGCCCTAATTCTGCAGGTCATGTGCATCTACTAAGTCATAATTTAAGCTAGACAAATAAGTATAAGAAGACTTTAAAGTAAACTTTGGAGACATGTGAAGATGTCAAAACATTCTTTTTCGTGCATAAGACTCTAATGATGGAAAAAGGTGTTTCGTTTTTGTCTTCTCAAGAGAAAGTACATATCTCCATGCGTCATGCTTATGCCGGTAAAAGATCAAATCGTAATGATGAAACATATATTTCCATTTTTGGAAGTATTTTCTCACCAACCTTTGAACTTTTGATTTCGAGCAAACTTTGAGTTTGATGAGTGATTATGTACTCGTTAACCCCTCTTCTTGACTTAGAGTTGGATTTCTAAGAAGAAAATCATGAGTTGTATGGAGTTTTTTTGTAAAAATATGAAGAAATCATCACTTAACAGTTCACCTTTTGAACCTTCATAAGAATTTGACTTTCTTAAGAAGTTTACTGATAAAGATCTTCCCCGCTCGCTCATGGAGGAGATCGCTTAAGTGTCGAAGTTCGAGAAACTCCATATTCACCACGATTTTCTACTCTCCTGAGCATCTTGAGGAAGATAAGAGATATTTCTAAAAAACCAAAAAATCTTAAGAGAAATAACGAAAAACATGTAGATCTGTTGATTTTTGAGGTTCTGGTAGAGATCGTGTTGAGTCCGAGCTCAACTCTTTAATCTTTGACAGAAAGCTACACAGTGGTTTGAAAACCACACCTTTTAAAAAGATAATGAAACAATATAAAGCTGTTGATAGGGAGGTAGATTATATCTTCATACCTCCCTGTTTCTAGCGCAAAAATGTAATTGCATCTTTTCTGATGACTACATCCAAATGTAAATAAAGACTAAAACTTACTCTAACATACAAGATTCAAAGATAAACAAGATGTAAAGAGCATGAAAGTAAAGATTGACACAAGCATATAAAGTGGTTCGGCCATGAAGACCTACATCCACGGGAAAGAAGATAGTTTCTTTATTGATTATAAGGTCTTACCCTTAAAAGATCTACAAATCTCACTTAGATCTCTCACTCTTTCTTTGTATAAATCTCTCTCAGGTATTCTCTGTAGAAAGACCATCTAATAATACATTATCTAACTTGCCAATCTCCTATTACATGGGTTGGTATTTATAGACAAATAAAACTCGTGAAGGTCAGGCCTCGTAGAGTTCTCGGAGTTGCCGTGTGTCATCTTCCCTGCTTCGGAATGGTTCTATACTATTCCTCGTGATGGTATTCCAGGTTCCCCTCTGAGTCATCTTTCCCTATTCGTTATCGTGAAGCTCTTCTCCAAAGGTCCTCGTGCTGCTTCATCTACGAGTTATAGTATAGGTCGTCCGAGTTCTCTGCTGTGACATAGAATCGCTCTCACTTCTTCTAATCCTTCATTAAATGCAATGTTGCTTTTTAGACTTGACCGACTGAATCGATTAGACCACTCCTTCACACGCGTCGTTCATGTGATGTTGGTGGAAGGCGTCTCGATTCAGGCGAGATCAGCTTTATGGAGAATGATTCGGTGCTCCTACCTTATCATCTCATCATGAAGTCATCCCTTGAGATGTTGACACGTGGCCATCGGATATTTTACCCTCAAATTTTGCTACTTTTCTTTGCAACTTACTAAGGGCATGATGGGAATAAAATTTCGTAACCGTCCCGTCCTTTTCGCCACGTCTGTATTTTAATGCGCTTTTTTACCTGTTTTACTTGAGGCATCGGTTGGTTATCCCTTGTTTAATGAAGAACCCTTTCCCCTTATGGATGTCGTTGTTTATCGTGTCCTGATTCCTTTGGATAAGTGTTGGCTGTTTTTTCGAGGACTTCGTCTTTGTATAAATCTTCTTGTGAAAGGGGATTTGGATTTTATTTCCTTTTCCTCTTCCTCTTGGGGATTTTTTGAGAGAGCTTTTTTTATGCCTGGTGTGCATGATCCTTCTCATCCTTCTTGTCGAAGAGTTTCATGTTTCCTTAATCATGATAGTATGTCCTCTCATTTGCTTATTTTTTTGATATTTGTTGATCTGATTTATAGATCATCACCGATGTTTCCTCGTCGATTTTTTAGAGGACTTGATCTGTCTGCTAGTGTATTGTGCTTTCTGTTAGAAGACTTCGCATTTGTCATTGTACTTTTTCTTATGGTAAAGTGTTTCTTCGTGTGCTTGGCCTTTGGAACGTCTTGTGTTTGCTACATAGATTTGTACTTGATAGTTTTTATTTGTGCAACCTGTCCTTCTCTTCTCAAATGATGGGCATGTATCATCCGAGCTTTCAGGATGGCTGCGAGTACGGCATTGGCATCATCCGTGTAGTTGCAGGAATTACCACACTACACCCTTGTTAAGATTCTATAGAAATCTGTTGGAATTTGACTAAACTTTAAAGATTTAAATGACACATTATTATTCAAATCTCAGAAATGTTTACAAAATTGGAAGAAATCAAGATTACAATTATTCTCTTGAAGTTTCTCTCTCGTCAAGACTATTTCAACTCTCAAAAACACATCATCATTTTCTGGATCTATCGAGCTCTTTATATAGAGATTTACATAATGGATGACAACTAAGTTTTCGTCCTCTTTCGGATCTATTATGCGATCTCATCGCAATCGTTATAATATTTTTCATCGCAAGAATGATAGACATCGTAGGATCAACACATTCTTCTTTTGTTTCTTTCATCGTCAATTTCTTTTGGATATTCCGTGACGCTCGTGAAATGTTGTTAAAGATTTGGCGGTGACGCTCGCGGAAATGTTGTTAATATCGCAGGAATAGCGTTGTAGCGATATTCTGGTCCTACATCTTGCCTCTTCTCATGTCTTTTCTGCGAAGAAGATAAGATCATGAGAATTTTAAATGCCATAACTGCTTATCTTTTCAGACTTCTCTATTCTGACACGTTTTCATGTCCTTCGCCAGTTGTTTTCACGAATTTTTTCTTCCAATAAAATTTTGACACGTCTCCGCTAACCGCTGCGATCTGACCACCCATGTCTTTTCCTTGCATTAATTGTTTTCATCTTCTTCGAGAAACTTCTTCCTCTATAAATACTCTTCTCATTCCTTTCCTTTTTCTCTTTTAATTCTTCTTCTTTCTCCCTATATCCTCTCTGCAAATTTTACTGTTCTTCTGCGAATTGCGCTGCTGTGATTTTCTTCTTCTTTTCAACCTTTCCATTCCCATACTTCAAAAATGGTTGCAACTGGTACCAAAAACTTGAAAGCCTTTAATGAGATGCACGAGAAACTCAAAATCAAAGGTTTTAACTTGTCTTTAATTCCAGATCAAGATTCTAGATCTGAACTTTCTGTTAAATTATTTACTGATGATCAATGTTCTCGCGAAAAAATCATAGTTTTGCTAGGACAACTTGAAGCTGGTCTCCCCATTCCTCTCTATGACCCAGAACTTCCATTATTCTACCAAATAATATCTGACGAGAGGTTCTCGCGAGCAATATATCAACTAGGTGGAGATTTCATTAGGTTGCTACTTGAATATGCTTCTCGTGGTGATGGAAAAGGATCGCGCTATTCTTAAGATGCTCAAAATCCTCTTTACAAACATATTCCAATTAACTCTGCAGATTACACTGTAGAAAACTTTTTCAGAAACTACAAGATACTCCCTATGAAGAGGGATAGTACCTGCTGGGGTGTTCGCCTGAAGAAACTCACTGTCGATGATGCTCTCATGCTAGATATTGATTTTCACACGAAGACTAACCATGGCCCTCGCCATTCTAGCGATGATAAGTGGTTTATCTTTCCGTTGTGTCTCGAGGGTTCTTATATTTCTGTTTCTCGCGAACTTCCTGCGAATATCGCAGAATATCAACGTTGGGTCTTTAATTGGCCCGATAGAACTAAAGAGGTACTAATCTCTCTGAATTTTCATATTACTATTATTCATTATCTTCCTTGTGTTTTCATATTCTCGCTAATTATTTTGATTTTTCTCAGATTGAAAGAATGAAGATCAGTTACCAAACTTAAAGGAATCCTAATACTTTCTTGGCTCTGAAGTCTTTCACAGATGAAGTAAGAAATATATTATTTAAAATTTTAACAATATATTGTTGCCCCTATTTCTTATCTTCATCTGTGCTCGCAGGAAATCGAAGAGTTAGAACCATTAAATCCTGCAAAAACCAAGGAGAAACCTTTAAAAGAGAAATCTGGGAAACCTTCAAAGGATAAATCCGCTGCTCCTTCTAGGGGAAAGCCTCCATCCCCTCGCAATGAAGAATCTAGCAATCCTCCATTAAAGAAAAAAAAACTCAACCTTCTTCACCCATTTCTCAATTAATTCCAGAAAATCCAAATGTTGATCTTGACGAGGGTTTTAATGTTAGCGGTTTTCCTTCAATAAAAAATTCTTCTTCCTATGATTCCTCAATGACTCATATGTCTAGAATTTTTAGCGATATTTCCCACAACATGACTTATAATGACGAGGATGAAATTATTGATAAAATATCCCAAGCTCTCGATAAAGTTTGTGATGCACCTATTTTGGTGGATAATGATTCTCTCCAAGGAATCTCAAGATCGCTAACTCCCAGTCTCTTGAATTCTCTTGGTGCTTTGGTAAGTTTTCATTTCTTCAATTTGTTTATATATTTTCTTCATCGCTAGATCTCAATTTATATTTTTCTTTCGCAGGTTGTAAGAGCTTCTTTTGCTGTTGCTTCTGATTTAAATAAAAGATGTGCCAACTCTAAAGAAAAAGCTTCTAAACTTCGCCAGGATAAATAAAGATTAGAATCTGAAGTTATTGAGCTTCGCAAGAAGAATAAACAACTGGAGATTGAAGCTTCAGTTGATAAGCAAAAGATCTCTGATCTTGATAAGTCTAACCAACAATTATATGGTATGACTAATTTCCTTTTTTTTTTAATTCTTTTTATTCTATCATAGTTTATTCAAGCGGCCACTTTTAACTTGCAGATACTTATGGTCTTACTGACGAGGCTATACTCTTTCAAACTTTCCCTGAACCTATAGACATACTCTTCTTGCCTGTCTTAATAATTCCTTAAGTAATTTCTCAGATGATAAGATTAAATCCCTTTCCATAGATGAACTTAGATCCAAGCTTAATCTCTTAAAAATTGAACACAGATTCAATTTAGACTTGACTGACAAATATAGGCACTTTTATCTTGATTCAAAGAAAGAAATAGATAGATTAAGACAGAAAATTAGCTATCTTATTGATGAGAAAGATCTTGCTATCAAGAAGGGGTCCAAGACCTTAGCAGATTTTCACAAAACTCTCCTTGATGTTCAAATGAACAGAGATAAACTTATCCGCGAGAATGAAGATCTTCTTGCGAGGGAGACTCAAGCTCGATCTCGTCTCCTTATTAATAGCGATGATGAGTTTTCTTGGGCTGTGAAGGTTCTTGACAACGCCAGGAATGACTTAGGTGTAAATGTTAGCCTTCAAGTTGAACAAGCGGCCTTAATTAGAGATATGATTTCTGAAAGAGAAGGTTGTTTGTTGTTCTTCTTCTCGCTAACTTTCTGTTAATCTTTTTTACAAAATTTCTAACTTGTTGTCATATATTCTCTCAGGAGCTGAAAAAAGATATCTTGAAAGAATTGGGGAACTTGAAAATACCCTTGCTGCTCGCAATAAAAAATATTCACGATTGAAGGAGCAATTTGATATTACTACCGTGAATTTCAATAGATCTCTCATTGTTGTTCGTAATGATTCCGTTAAGTTGGTCTGCAATGATCATGGAATTTCTCCTTCCATATATCCTGATCTTGCAAAGGAAATTCCCGCAGTAATCCCAAATATTAACATCTCTGATAGTGAAGCTGAGGATTCTGACGAGGATGAAAATGATAGCGATAATGACGAAAGAGAAAAATCTAGTGGAGGAGAAGACTCTGATAAGAATGAAGATAATGATGAAAGGGAGAAATATGGCGATGAAGAGAAGTCTGATAAAGAGGATGGCGATGAATCTAGCTAGTTCTGCTTTTTCCCTTTGTCTTCCTTGTATATTTATTTTCTTCTTTCTGTAACATTGCTATGAGTTTCTCCCATTTTGTGAATTTCTTTTTCTTTTTACCTGTATGAATTAGAAAACAGTTTTGTTTCTGCAAGTCAATCAATCAATATAATTATTATTCTTTAATTATCTGCGTGCATTTATGCAATTTTTATATGATAAATGAATAATAATTTCATCATTCTCATGCATTCCCATACTTGCCTCTATTATTCATCTATAATATAAAAAATTGATTAAAGATTAGATATTAGTGGTAAATAAAATATGCCTTAATATTGGCGATCCTATCGTCATCCATAACTGTGTGAAATCGCAATTCTCATAATATCTGCGAGTATTATCGTAGTAATCTTGTGGTCTTATTACGCCTTCCTAATTAAAGGTCTTATTTTTCCACGCTATTTCTTTCTGCGAAAAAATCACAGGATGTCTTTACATTTGCATGTATTGATCCATTGATCTTGCCTTATCTCCCTTCTTTGATTGTATTGCGACAATATGACAAGTCTAATCTCTCTCGCGAGATCAAAGCCACGTGACATTTCCGTCTTGCGATGAAATCGCAGGACGTCTTTACACTTTCATGTAAAAACCCATTGATCTCATCTTAACTTTTGGCTTGTTGCCTCTGTATAATTTACGTCACGCGACAATATGACAGGCCTAAATGTTCTTGCGATCATAAAGTCCCATGACATTGCCGTCTTAAGACACTTATCAGCTCCCTAATGGAGGGTGTCACCCTTATCTTCCCCCTGGTTGCCCCTTCAAGGAGGGCACATCGGCCATACAAGACTAGCTCCTCCCATCCAGATCTGTCAACAACCAGTTGTTTTCGCAGCCTCTTGTCCTTTATGCCTATATGGATTATAGTTACAAGACTGCACCCTAAGTGGGGTTTTCTTCAGGCCAGGTGCATCATACCCAAGACTTACCAAGAATGGCAAGAGAGTTTCGTATGCTCCGGGCACTCTTGGCTCAACCGTGTACCTCGGCGCCTTGTTCATACTTTGCACTTCTTGGAAAAGATTCTCGGTCGTCCAACCAGGGTATAACCATATATAGTTGGAAATCCAAGATCTCTCTCCCAGATAGGTTTTCTTTAACCCCCATCGTCTGCATGACTCAGGTTCCAGCAGCGGTATAACCTTATCGCTGAGTCATGTCAAGAGATACCCCCTTTATGACGCGCTATTAGGTCTTACATTTGCCTTTTACGAAATTTGGTTCGCGAACTAGGGTGCACGGCATAAAGGTTCGTCCCATTCTTTAATCTCTGCGAAATTTTATTCGCGTTTCTTGCGAGTATTGTAATTCTGATAGAATTTCATAACTCTAATTGAATTTCTTGCGAATATTGTAAAATCTTGCGATTCTTTCAAGCAAAATATTCTGTTCAATTACATATTAGTCAAACAAATCACTCATAGAGTTCTCTAAAGTTTATTATTTTACCTCTTTTACTTACTATTTTCTGATTCTGCTTTTCTGCTTCGTTTTACTGTTGTTTCTTCTCTTGCGAGATGCTCGCCATCAGCTTTCACATTTTATTTCCGCTCTATGGTATCAACCATTAACCTTTCACATCTCTGTTGCTGTTTGATCTTGTACTTCCAATTTCTATTCTTCTCAGCTCTTTCTTCACAAGATTTCATATCAATTTCATAGCATTTATTGCTTTCTCCCCAATCTCCTTTAATAACTCCAACACCTTTAGGATGAGGAAATTTGATACACTAATGATGGGTAGATGCTACACCCAATATCCCATGTAACCAAGACCTTCCTATCAAAGCATTGTAGGGCGATTCGATGTCGACAACACAGAATAAAATTTTCGAAGATATTCCTTTTAACGATATTTGCATTTCAATTTCCCCCTTTGGTTTGTTAGCTGTAACGTTAAATCCATAGATTTTGTACGTTGATAGTATTAAATCTTCGTACTTTCCACCCATGGTTTTAAAGGTATGATAAAACAAGATATCAACTGAACTCCCTGTATCTATTAAGACTCTGTTGATGGCCCAAGAATCTTCAACTTTACTATCATTTTCTTCTTGAATTTGTTTTGGATTAATCTCTAATCGTACGACCAATGGATTATCATGCTGCTCGCCAACCTCAGGTATATCTTGCGCAATGAAAGATAGAGTTTGTTTCTGCCATTCCTCTAATGGCGAGGCTCTCGCTATATTCATTATCTCTTTTCCATTCGTGTCTCTGGCAAAGACTCTGCTTAGTACATTATCATGGAAATTATCCATAATTTTATATGAGTGCACAATGGAATTACAGAACAAATTCTTTGCTTTAGCCTCTACTTCTATCACAAATGTTTCTGCTCCTTTTACAGCATTCACTCTGCGAGTTTCTAAGTCTTGACGGTAATCTATCTTGAGATTGTGGATGTCCTACTAGAAAATGATTTAACTTTCCCTGATCAATCATCCTCAAGATTATTGTCTTCACATTCCTACAATCGTTTACTGAGTTGCCATGAAAAAGATGGTAATGACAGAATTCTTGACTTCGATTGTTTGGATGAGGTTCTTTTCCCATGTTCCACGGAGAGGGTATATTTTCCATCAAAATGATAGCTTCCCAAATCTTTTCTATGCTGGTATTGAGAGCTGGCATCTTAATTTCTTCTCATATTACCCTCTGATTACCTTGTCCTCTAAAATTATTCTGCCTTTGTCCACCATAAGTTTCTTGAGGTTGATCGAGTCTTTGAATCTTATTATTTCCACCACGATTATAATAATTCTTCTCTCTTGCATATTCTTCCTGATCTCGACTGCCCATCGCTACTAGTGTTTGTTGGTTATCAATTACTACTTTCTCTTGCTGTGTTTGCGAGGTGCTCGCTACGTTATTTATCATTTTTGGGAGCAAACTTCCACTTGCCGCCAGCGAGCTGGTGTTCACGATTGGGTATGATTCCATTTCATTTTGTTTTTCCTCCAGAGTAATGTATTATTCCTGCAATTCTCGTAGTTATGTCATGGTGATTGTATTTTTGATTCTGAAAATCTGAATGTATAGTAGATTAGTCGCGAACATTGCATTAATGAAGGATAATATCAGATATCTTTCATCCACTCTTCCAGCCATCTCGCTGCACATTGATTTCCACCTTATAGTTAAGTGCTTCAGACTCTCTCCAACTCTCTGTTTTAGCCCAAACACATCTTCAATACCCGGACGCAATGAATTGTTGCTAATATACGCTCCTAAAAATGTAGCTTGTAAATGATCAAAAGAAGTAATGGTATTTTTTGGTAATCCCTCAAACCATTTCAACTCTTCGCCAGTTAAGCTAGATGCAAAATATTTTCATAGCACAACATCATGATTCTCCCATTGTAGCATACATCTTACATAAGCTTTGACATATTGAACAGCACAAATAGTTCCATCAAAAATGCTGGTAAATTGCATTTTGGAGGTATCCCTCTTAATTGTACTTCTTGAGTAAATGTAATTCTCGCAGCTTCTTCAATTGCTTCATCAAGTTGCCTTCTTCCTCCTTCCCTTCCATTGTTTATCATTCCTCGCATTTCTGCTAATTCTCTCAATATTTGTTCATTCTCATTCGAATTTTGCTCCATTGGCCTTTTTAATGCAGCTTCCCTTCTTCTGCATTCTTGTCTTTCTTGTCTTGCGAGATTTTGTGCGTTGTATTCTTCATCATCATCTCGTCTTTCTCTGCGATTTTCTCTTTCACCTTCCTCTTCAAATCGCAGTTGTCTACCTTCTTCTCTGCGAATTTCTTTATTTCTTATCGTTTCTCTTCGCTATCTCTCTATTCTCCTTTGTATCCTATCATACTCCTCTTGAATATTATCATTGTAGCGATTTTGTGTACATCTTCTTTCTCGATTTTCATGGTTATTTTGTCGTAATGCCTCTCGAAATTCTTGTTCTTATACTTCTGCTCTTAATCTTTGTCTCTCGCAAGCCAAGCGTGCTTGTTCAGCATAGTGTCTCTCAATTTATTCTTCAATTATTCTTTGATTCCTTTGATTCTCTCGCCCATGCGATATCCTCCTACCTTCCTTTGGATTTTCTTCTTCAATTTGGTTGTTTCTTCCCTCTTGATTTCTATTGTCACACAGATTATAACGATCGCTAATTATCTCTTCTTCTCTATGACGTTGTTCTCCATTTAAATTTTGCACTTCTTCTCTAACATTTCTCATTGGGGAATTTTTCCTTGGCTCTTCTCTGAATGATCTTGAATTTGATCTCACAGTACTTCTTGACCTCCTTCTTTGTAACCTCAGATTCTCCATTCTTAGTTCATGATTTTGTCTTGTTAAATTCGCACGCTCCTCCGCCTCTAATCTCCTTTCTTCCTGTGTTCTTTTTCTCAGATCATCTTCTATCTCATTTTCACGTCCCACATGAACTAATTCTCCAGCCATTCTTTGATTTCTTTCTCCTTCTTCTCCATTTCTTAATTGTCGATTTTCTTCTTCTTCCATTGAATCTGACCTACAAGTATGCACACTCACTCTATCATAATCCACATCTCTATCTTGCGTTTGTGCTTGTTGATTCGGCTGTTGAATTGAACTTTCTGCTTCATTTCTTGTTCTATTTCTTCCTAATCTTATCCTTAAAGATTCTTCTAATTCACCTATTCCTTCACCTGCAAGTCTTTTACTTCTCCTCACAATTGTTGGTGGTTCTGATGTGTTTCTTCTTCTTCTAGCCATTTCTTCAATTCTAACAATTTCTTCAAATTAGAGATTTCTTAGCTTGATTCTCCCTGTTTCGGGTGCCAAAATGTAGTTGCAGGAATTCCCATACTACACCCTTGTTAAGATTCTATAGAAATCTGATGGAATTTGACTGAACTTTAAAGATTTAAACGACACATTATTATTCAAATCTCAGAAATGTTTACAGAATTGGAAGAAATCAAGATTATAATTATTCTCTTGAAGTTTCTCTCTCCTCAAGACTCTTTTAACTCTCAAAAACACATCATTATTTTCTGGATCTATCAAGCTCTTTATATAGGGATTTACATAATGGATGACAACTAAGTTTTCCTCCTCTTTCAGATCTATTCTGCGATCTCATCGCAATCGTTATAATATTCTTCATCGCAAGAATGATAGCCATCGCAGGATCAACACATTCTTCTTTTGTTTCTTTCATCGTCAATTTCTTTTGGATATTCCGTGACGCTCGTGAAACGTTGTTAAAGATTTGGCGGTGACGCTCGCGGAAACATTGTTAATATCGCATGAATAGCGTTGTAGCAATATTCTGGTCCTACATTCCGAGCTAGAATTACCAGTCTTCTTGAGCTCATTGTTTACTATTTGTATTGGAAAACAATTCAACCCTCTTGGCTGAGTTAGATGAATATCATCTGGGCCCTTGAAGGGGTTTTCACCTCCTTATGAGCTATATTTATCTGTTAACCCTTCCCGGTATTGGTCATCGGGTTGTCTCTCTCCTGGGAGTTCACCGTTGTGCATAGTTTCGCCGATTTCCATCTCGTCTAGGTCGTCTGGCGGGGATCCACCATTTTCACCTTGGATCGTGCGAGCAAATCATCTTGTCACCATCACCTTACCTGCGATATACGTAATAATACTTAATTTGTCTTTTCCTTCAGAAAAGTTTGGCCCTAGTTCTGCAGGTCATGTGCATCTACTATGTCATAATTTTGGCTAGACAAATAAGTATAAGAAGACTTTAAAGTAAAATTTGGAGACATGTGAAGATTTCAAAACATTCTCTTCCGTGCATAAGACTCTAATGATGGAAAAAGGTGTTTCGTTTGTGTCTCTTCTCAAGAGAAAGTACATATCTCCATGCGTCATGCTTATGCCGGTAAAAAATCAAATCGTAATCAAATCATAATTGGAAGTATTTTCTCACCAACCTTTGAACTTTTGATTTCGAGCAAACTTTGAGTTTGATGAGTGATTATGTACTCGTTAACCCCTCTTCTTCACTTAGAGTTGGATTTTTAAGAAGAAGATCATGAGTTGTATGGAGTTTTTTGTAAAATTATGAAGAAATCATCACTTAACAGTTCACCTTTTGAACCTTCATAAGAATTTGACTTTCTTAAGAAGTTTACTGATGAAGATCTTCCCCGCTCGCTCATGGAGGAGATCACTTAAGTGTCGAAGTTCGAGAAACTCCATATTCACCATAATTTTCTACTCTCCTGAGCATCTTGAGGAAGATAATAGATATTTCTAAAAAACCAAAAAATCTTAAGAAAAATAATGAAAAACA
Organism: Papaver bracteatum; assembly: GCA_023529315.1. NCBI lineage: Eukaryota > Viridiplantae > Streptophyta > Magnoliopsida > Ranunculales > Papaveraceae > Papaver > Papaver bracteatum. The sequence goes on along the minus strand of JAJJWX010000513.1, from coordinate 63,698 downwards.
TGTAGATCTGTTGATTTTTGAGGTTCTCGTAGAGATCGTGTTGAGTCCGAGCTCAACTCTTTAATCTTTGACAGAAAGCTACACAGTGGTTTGAAAACCACACCTTTTAGAAAGATAATGAAACAATATAGAGCTGTTGATATGGAGGTAGATTATATCTTCATACCTCCCTGTTTCTAGCGCCAAAATATAGTTTCATCTTTTCTGATGACTATATCCAAATGAGAATAAAGACTAAAACTTACTCTAACATACAAGATTCAAAGATAAACAAGATGTAAATAGCATGAAATTAAAGATTGACACAAGCATATAAAGTGGTTCGGCCATGAAGACCTACATCCACGGGAAAGAAGATAGTTTCTTTATTGATTATAAGGTCTTACCCTTAAAACATCTACAAATATCACTTAGATATCTCACTCTTTCTCTGTATAAATCTCTCTCAGGTATTCTCTGTAGAAAGACCATCTAATAATACATTATCTAACTTGCCAATCTCCTATTACATGGGTTGGTATTTATAGACAAATAAAACTCGTGAAGGTCAGGCCTCGTAGAGTTCTCGGAGTTGCCGTGTGTCATCTTCCCTGCTTCGGAATGGTTCTATACTATTCCTCGTGATGGTATTCCAGGTTCCCCTCTGAGTCATCTTTCCCTATTCGTTATCGTGAAGCTCTTCTCCAAAGGTCCTCGTGCTGCTTCATCTACGAGTTATAGTATAGGTCGTCCGAGTTCTCTGCTGTGACATAGAATCGCTCTCACTTCTTCTAATCCTTCATTAAATGCAGTGTTGCTTTTTAGACTTGACCGACTGAATCGATTAGACCACTCCTTCACACGCGTCGTTCATGTGATGTTGGTGGAAGGCGTCTCGATTCAGACGAGATCAGCTTTATGGAGAATGATTCGGTGCTCCTACCTTATCATCTCATCATGAAGTCATCCCTTGAGATGTTGACACGTGGCCATCGGATATTTTACCCTCAAATTTTGCTACTTTTCTTTGCGGCTCTCTTTCTTTTTTGCGGCTGTATAAAATTTTCTGTATAAAATTTCTATATAAAATTTTCTGTATAAAATTTTCTGTATAAAATTTTCTGTATAAAATTTTCTGTATAAAATTTTCTGCGGCTCTCTTTCTTTTTTTGGAGGCTGATCACAGATTGCGGTCTTTTATTCGCAAGTTAATCGTAAATGGCGGTATTTTTTCGCCTTTTTATAAGTAGAATGGAAATTCTTTGTATTCGTAAAAACCCATCGTAAATGTTTCATGCACATAAAATGTTGAATGTTTTCATAAAACCTTTAGTATAAAAAGTATGATAAGTATGAGAAGTATGAATCAAAATTGTTCTATAAAAATATAGGAATTTAATTTTCTCTGTTTTTTGTAATTTTGAAGTCTTTTAAAAAATTTTTTTTGAGATCTTTAAATTTTTGTGATGAAGTCATTTTTGAATCTTGCGATTGTGTCGTTTTTCTCCAATCTAAAAAATCTTTGAAATGTTTTGAAATCTTAGAAATTTTGCGAGTATATCGCTTTTGGTAAATTAAATATATTTTTAGGAAATGGTACTTACCTTTTTCGGCTTGTTGTTGTCTCTTGCGAAGTAAATGGCTTGATTGCGAAATGATAAAGAATGAGAATTGAATTTTTAACTTGCCATAAAACTACGGACGGAGATAATGAAACAATATTGGCAGCTTTTGAACTGGTTGGTTGCAGAAGATACATGTCCGTGTGAATTGTGATAGAGTTCACCTCATGCTTCTAGTGGATTGCTGGCTGTTCACGAAGTAGTTTGCTGCGAAGTAAACGTTTGCGAAAAAAATGAATAAACGTGAAGTAAATTTTTGCGAAGTAAATGTCCACGAAGTTAAAATTTACGAACAAAGAAAATGAATATTCGGTACTTAAAGTAAATTTTCACGAAGTAAATGTTTGCAAACTTCCCTCTTTATGAAATGGATTTTGGCTACTGCCCTAGGGGAGCAATATACATCCATTGGCTGCCAATTCCTGGTGAGTTAATCTTGCTACGATCTTCCTTTTTTATGAAGTAATGTTGTCTCGTCATTTGTTGATGTGCTATTTTCGTTCGTCTTCGCATTGTTGAATTACAATCACCCCTTTCTTTGTAAATGATGATTATGTGTGTATTCCGTTATCATCCTTTCTCGTTACTAGCTTCTCTTTGGTTTATGATAACTGATGTAGTCATGAACTGCAGCTGTATTCCCCTTCCTATTCTTGAATGCTTTGACGTCTCATTACGTGGCTAGTTGGAGTGAATTCATGCCATTTTTCTTTGCTAAGATTGTTGTCAACTTTTAGAACTATCTTGATCCTGTGTTGACTCACGGTTTGTGGTTTTTGAAGTTACGGATTTCTCTGCAAGTGCTTCTTCGTGAATTGCATTTAGTTAGTTTCCTTTCTGGTTCTCTTAAAGCTAGTTTATTTCGCAGGTTTATCCTCATATGTTCTGGTTAAGCCACTTTGTCACCTTGCAATGACGGGGGTTCTCCTTCGCCGGGATTGTTATCCCGCTGGTACTGTTGATACTAACGGGATTTTACTGCAAGTACTGTTGATATTATGCGAAGTATTCATGCTGCGAATATTCGTAAGATATTTGCGAACATTCACTCGTGCTGAAACTCTTCTTATTCACTCGTGTTGTTACTCTCTTCTCAGAAACTATTCCTCCCTCATCTGTTAATAGTAAAAGTCTATGTGATGATGAAATAATATCAGCTATTGCATCTTATTCGTGCGGCTGTTTTTATTTCCTTTATTTTCTTTGGTAAGGTGTTCTTCTTGCTGGTATTTCATTCCTTCGCATAAATGTTCGAATATTTCTTTTCTTGCTGCTGGTAATTACCTCCAACATTTTTGCATGTCAGTTTCTTTTTCTTTCACCCTTAGTTGTGCTCAGCTTTGTGAGATCATATATTAAACACTTTTCTTTGTCTCTGGTTGTTGTAGTAGTTTTGTATATCCATTGAAAATTAACTATCATTTGAAGCGCGTCTGTTTTCATTTTCTACATTTGTCTTGCTTTTGCTTTTGCATTTCCATCTTTCGCCTTTTCACATTGGTTTAACTTCACTGGAACTATGAACTTTGCATGAACTGTTAACTTCGCATGTAATGAGGTAGTATTTTCAAAGCAAGTGCTTGCGAAGAAAACATCAGATTGAGTACTCGTGAATGTGTGCGCTTTACACTTCACTGTTGATTGATGGTAGAAATGGTCTCATCTTAAACTCATCAGATTTCTATTTTCTTAAAGATTGCTTACTCAACTTGATATTTTTCTTCAGTTACGATGCTTTTCAACCGAATTGACTGCTATCATTATTTATCATCAGCTCAGGTTTGTGAGTTCTCATTTCTGCTGATGTCTTCGTTTGATAAACTTTCCACTCTGCCTTAACTGATTGATGCATACTGATATCGACTCGAACTAAGCTGAGACGCGGACTGAGCTGACTAATACTTCGAACTAAAGTGATGGCCGTAAACTAACTTGTTGCTAATTAGGTTCAATGATGCGAACTGATACGTTGTTGCGAAGTAGATTGATTGGTCTGCCAAGGTTGTGGGCGAAGGTTGTTCCTACAGAAGTGAATATAACCATCCATCTTTTCTTTGCTCTTTAAGTAGAGATTATCCCAACTAAACTAGTTGTTTATTGTTGTTGATGGCAAACTAGAATATCAGCATCATTTCTTTTCTTTGTTGCTTCTTTACTGCCTCATGCTTCTAGATGTTTCATACTGGTTCGTGTTGACAAACTTGTTTGTGTGAAATTGGTAATTGCAGGAATTAAAATGTTTTCCCAGGAAACATTTGCGAAGATAACATCTGCGAATGTTGTAATGAAATTTTGATTTTGGTTGTTTCGTTTAATCCTTTCTGGCTGTATTTCTTGTTACCCTTGAATTAGTTGATTGACGATGTAAGTTGCTGAGGTTAGCTGATGACAACACTTCACTGAATTGGTAGTTGTTTTGCGAGTGATAATAAGAATTCGTCTTCAAAGTGAACTAGTTCCTTTTCTTCGCAAATTACCGATTTCTCTTCGTAAACTTCTGATTTTGCTGGAGCATGAGATAATGGGTTTGCATGAGGTACTGTCTTCGCAGAACTTACTGATTCGGTTTTGCCATTTTTCTTCACTGTCCGTTGATCGTTCTTATGAGCTTTATGTTCATTTATCCCCTGCGAATATATCTCCCCTATGTCTGCTGAAAATGTCCTTCGTATTTTATTTGAGAGTTATTTGGGTTGTTATCTTCTTTGATTTATATTTTGTACTTATGTACCATAATCTCCTTTGCTTTGATTTCTTTGAGTAGTTAGCTGATGAAATTTATTGTTTTGGAAAATAAAAATACTGCTATATCTTCCATGTCAAAAATGTCTTCGTCTTGTTCCTTAATTTCTTCCAATAATTTGCTTCTTACTTTTTCTCCTGAACACGGAATTCTTTTATTCAAACTTTAATTTTCTTCCTTTAATTTCACCACAACAACTAATTTTTTCTTTTCTTCTTTTCAGTTCTTTAAACTGTTGATGGTGTTTACTCCCTGAAAGTGTGGCTTCTTCCATGAAATCTCTGTTTTTGTCCCTGTTTCTAGCGCCAATTATGTAGTTGCGGATTATCTCACAACTACACCCTCATTAGAATCCATTAAAATGATTCCTAAACCTAATTAATATTATATGAAACTAAGAATTAAGGTACTAAAATTATAAAGAGACACAAATATTTTTACGTGGTTCGATCAATGTGATATAGATCCACGGTGCTTCACTAGTGATTGTATGTGATTACATGATTTTACAATTGAGACTCCATTAATGAATATTTGGAGCTCTAGAATTTTTGGGAAGAAGATGATAAAGATAATAAATCTCTCCTAACATTTTATCTCTCCTCCTAAAATTATCCCCTCTCTCAAAATGTGTCTCTCTCTACTTCTCATGCCTAAATGGCTATTTATACAATCTTACAAAATATGACAGTTGTGTTGTCCCGCCATTTCGGATTTGAGAATTATCATACGAACCTTCGCAAATTTACTTCACGAACTTCCTTTACTCGTAAAACGTTCTTCGTGATTTCTTTATCTTCGCAAAATATTCTATACTCGCAAAATGTATTTTCTCTCCACAATTTCGTAAGTTATCATTTGCTGTGATATTCCGCTCCTACATCTTGCCTCTTTTTTCTTGAATATTGCTTGAAGAGCGATCTTTAAGAAAAAATCCGTTGTTGTAGTAATCTTTGATCTTTGTCGATGAAGGAACGAGCGAAAGAATACTAGTCTTGAAAAGTATATACTTGCCTCTATTCTTTTGCGAAGTTCTGAAACTTTAAAAAGTAATTAGAAGTATCATCTTGCGAAGTATGGAGTGTGTGAAGTATCTTGAAGAAGTATGAAGTATAAGAAATATAAAATATCCTTGAAGAAGTATAAGAAGTACTTAATCCTCGAAATATATAAGAAGTATGAAGTATCCTTAAGAAGTATAAGAAGTATTTAATCCTCGAATTATATAAGAAGTATAAAATATCCTTGATGAGAGTGATAAATATTGCCTCTGTTCATGTGAAATTATTATTCCACTTTTGGTGAGGATTCTTGCTGAGAAGATAAAGAACATCAAATATTTTCTTGGGTATCCATAGTTGCCTCTGTTCTTTATCTTCGAAAGAGAATTCTTGAGAAAATGTTGAATAATTAAATTGCATCTCTATTGTTATGTGCCTTTGCCTCAAGTGCTAACCCTGTTATCTTCTGAATACTTCTACGAATTCCTGAGTTTTTCTGCGCATTTCTGAACTTCTGAATAGTGCTGCGAACATACTGTTGCGAATGTACTATTGCGAACATACTGTTGCGAATCATACTGTTGTGAATATAGTGTTATGAACATAGTGTTGCGAATATAATGTTACGAATATAGCGTTACGAACTATGAATAGTCCTGCGAATTATGAACTTTTCTGCGAAGTTTCGTGGTATTTTCCTGTAAAATTTTGTACAATACTTGTGCGAATATAATATTTATGTAATGATTATGTTATGAAATGCGTATGAGATTCTTATGCCATGAAATGTTTATGCAATGCATTTATGATGCAAATATGATTCTTGAATGATTCGAGTATGATGCTTGTATGATGCAAATATGATGCTTGTATGATGCAAGTATGATGCTTGTATGATGTGAATACTTATCTATTATAATGCATAGCTAATGTTTGTGTTACTTAGCTCATTTTGCTGCGGTAAAATTGATATATTTTTGAATTGCCTCTATTCATATAATTATCTTCGTAAGTTTATTTGTGTATTTTCTTATAAATTCGTCTTTGATCGCGAATGAAATCGCCTCTTTTGCTATGACTTCATGATATGTATTCTTTGTAAAAATTCTTTAATGATATTGATGGAATTGTCTTCTTTGATATATATTGTCTTCAAAATTCTTCAATGATCTTGATGGAATTGTCTTCTTTGATATATATTCTCTTCAAAATTCTTCAATGATCTTGACGAAGTTGTCTTCTCTTCAAAACTTCATGATGTATATTCTTGCATAATTTCTTCAATGATTGTAATGAATTTCATTAATTTTTGTGGTCTTATCATGCCTTCCTAAGTAAAGGTCTTATTTTGCCACCTCTTTTGTAGTAAACTTTTGTATTTGCGATAATATGACAATTCTGAACATTCTTGCGAACATACAACCTCATGACATTATCGTCTTGCGATGAAATCGCATGATGTCTTTACACTTTCATGCAAAAACCCATTGATCTCATCTTAACTTCTTTGTATAGTATTTTAGCCTCTTCAGGAAGTGTTGCGACAATATGACAGGCCTAAATATTCTTGCGAACATAAAGTCCCATGACATTTCCGTCTTGCGATGAAATCGCAGGACGTCTCTACATTTTCATGTAGTGACCCATTGATCTCATCTTAACTTCTTTATTATGTTCTGCGAGTTCTTTATTCTTTTCTTTTTTTTTTTTTTTTTTTTTTAGAAGGCTCGCAGAACTTCATTTGTTGCACAAATATGACAAGCCTTTATGTTTTCGCAAACAAGAAGCCTCGTGACATTTGTGTCTTATAGCACGTATCAGCTCCCTAATGGAGGGTGCTGCCCTTTATCTTCCCCCTGATTTCCCCTTTAAGGAAGCGTACATCGACCATACAAGGTTAGCTCTTCCCATCCGGTTCTGCCAACAACCAGCTTTTGATCGCAACCTCTTATCCTTTTTGCCTATAGGGATTATAGTTACGAGGTTGCACCCTATGGGGTATCTTTGGGCCAAGTGCATCATTTTCCAAGACTTGTCAAAAATGGCAGATGTGGTTCAACCTCACCCGCACTCTTGACTCAACCGTGTACCTCGGCGCCTTGATCGTTTTCTGCACTTCTTGGGAAAGACAGTATGCCTTAGTCGCCCAACCTAAATCCTCTTACACCGCATTTTATATTGCGTAATGTCGCTAGATTAGGTGAGAATCCAAGGTGTCTAACCCGGATAGGTACCCCATTATTGGGTTGTACCCCTAAATTTTTACCATGTACTAAGGGCCCTTGGTGGTGTTCCGGTTACCCTTAGCCACGTTATAGGTACCCCCTTAAATGACGTACTTTAGGACTTTTCCTCTTACGAAATATAGCTTCGCGAACTAGGGTGTACGCCACAAAGGTTTGCATGTATAAAATTTTCTGCGGCTCTCTTTCTTTTTTTGGAGGCTGATCACAGATTGCGTTCTTTTATTCGCAAGTTAATCGTAAATGGCGGTATTTTTTCGCCTTTTTATAAGTAGAATGGAAATTCTTTGTATTCGTAAAAACCCATCGTAAATGTTTCATGCACATAAAATGTTGAATGTTTTCATAAAACCTTTAGTATAAAAAGTATGAGAAGTATGAGAAGTATGAATCAAAATTGTTCTATAGAAATATAGGAATTTAATTTTCTCTGTTTTTTGTAATTTTGAAGTCTTTTAAAATTTTTTTTTTGAGATCTTTAAATTTTTGTGATGAAGTCATTTTTGAATCTTGCGATTGTGTCGTTTTTCTCCAATCTAAAAAATCTTTGAAATGTTTTGAAATCTTAAAAATTTTGCGAGTATATCGCTTTTGGTAAATTAAATATATTTTTAGGAAATGGTACTTACCTTTTTCGGCTTGTTGTTGTCTCTTGCGAAGTAAATGGCTTGATTGCGAAATGAGAAATAATGAGAATTGAATTTTTAACTTGCCATAAAACTACGGACGGAGATAATGAAACAATATTGGCAGCTTTTGAACTGGTTGGTTGCAGAAGATACATGTCCGTGTGAATTGTGATAGAGTTCACCTCATGCTTCTAGTGGATTGCTGGCTGTTCACGAAGTAGTTTGCTGCGAAGTAAACGTTTGCGAAAAAAATGAATAAACGTGAAGTAAATTTTTGCGAAGTAAATGTCCACGAAGTTAAAATTTACGAACAAAGAAAATGAATATTCGGTACTTAAAGTAAATTTTCACGAAGTAAATGTTTGCGAACTTCCCTCTTTATGAAATGGATTCTGGCTACTGCCCTAGGGGAGCAATATACAGCCATTGGCTTCCAATTCCTGGTGAGTTAATCTTGCTACGATCTTCCTTTTTTATGAAGTAATGCTGTCTCGTCATTTGTTGATGTGCTATTTTCGTTCGTCTTCGCATTGTTGAATTACAATCACCCCTTTCTTTGTAAATGATGATTATGTGTGTATTCCGTTATCATCCTTTCTCGTTAGTAGCTTCTCTTTGTTTTATGATAACTGATGTAGTCAGGAACTGCAGCTGTATTCCCCTTCCTATTCTCGAATGCTTTGACGTCTCATTACGTGGCTAGTTGGAGTGAATTCATGCCATTTTTCTTTGCTAAGATTGTTGTCAACTTTTAGAACTATCTTGATCCTGTGGTGACTCACGGTTTGTGGTTTTTGAAGTTACGGATTTCTCTGCAAGTGCTTCTTCGTGAATTGCATTTAGTTAGTTTCCTTAATGGTTCTCTTAAAGCTAGTTTATTTCGCAGGTTTATCCTCATATGTTCTGGTTAAGCCACTTTGTCACCTTGCAATGACGGGGGTTCTCCTTCGCCGGGATTGTTATCCCGCTGGTACTGTTGATACTAACGGGATTTTACTGCAAGTACTGTTGATATTATGCGAAGTATTCATGCAGCGAATATTCGTAAGATATTTGCGAACATTCACTCGTGCTGTTACTCTCTTCTCAGAAACTATTCCTCCCTCATCTGTTAATAGTAAAAGTCTATGTGATGATGAAATAATATCAGCTATTGCATCTTATTCGTGCGGATGTTTTTATTTCCTTTATTTTCTTTGGTAAGGTGTTCTTCTTGCTGGTATTTCATTCCTTCGCATAAATGTTCGAATATTTCTTTTCTTGCTGCTGGTAATTACCTCCAACATTTTTGCATGTCAGTTTCTTTTTCTTTCACCCTTAGTTGTGCTCAGCTTTGTGAGATCATATATTAAACACTTTTCTTTGTCTCTGGTTGTTGTAGTAGTTTTGTATATCCATTGAAAATTAACTATCATTTGAAGCGCGTCTGTTTTCATTTTCTACATTTGTCTTGCTTTTGCTTTTGCATTTCCATCTTTCTCCTTTTCACATTGGTTTAACTTCACTGGAACTATGAACTTTGCATGAACTGTTAACTTCGCATGTAATGAGGTAGTATTTTCAAAGCAAGTGCTTGAGAAGAAAACATCAGATTGAGTACTCGTGAATGTGTGCGCTTTACACTTCACTGTTGATTGATGGTAGAAATGGTCTCATCTTAAACTCATCAGATTTCTATTTTCTTAAAGATTGTTTACTCAACTCAACTTGATATTTTTCTTCAGTTACGATGCTTTTCAACCGAATTGACTGCTATCATTATTTATCATCATCTCAGGTTTGTGAGTTCTCATTTCTGCTGATGTCTTCGTTTGATAAACTTTCCACTCTGCCTTAACTGATTGATGCATACTGATATCGACTTGAACTAAGATGAGACGCGGACTGAGCTGACTAATACTTCGAAATAAAGTGATGGCCGTAAACTAACTTGTTGCTAATTGGGTTCAATGATGCGAACTGATGCGTTGTTGCGAAGTAGATTGATTGGTCTGCCAAGGTTGTGGGCGAAGGTTGTTCCTACAGAAGTGAATATAACCATCCATCTTTTCTTTGCTCTTTAAGTAGAGATTATCCTAACTAAACTAGTTGTTTATTGTTGTTGATGGCAAACTAGAATATCAGCATCATTTCTTTTCTTTGTTGCTTCTTTACTTCCTCATGCTTCTAGATGTTTCATACTGGTTCGTGTTGACAAACTTGTTTGTGTGAAATTGGTAATTGCAGGAATTAAAATGTTTGCCCAGGAAACATTTGCGAAGATAACATCTGCGAATGTTGTAATGAAATTTTGATTTTGGTTGTTTCGTTTAATCCTTTCTGGCTGTATTTCTTGTTACCCTTGAATTCGTTGATTGACGATGTAAGTTGCTGAGGTTAGCTGATGAAAACACTTCACTGAATTGGTAGTTGTTTTGCGAGTGATAATAAGAATTCGTCTTCAAAGTGAACTAGTTCCTTTTCTTCGCAAATTACCGATTTCTCTTCGTAAACTTCTGATTTTGCTGGAGCATGAGATAATGGGTTTGCATGAGGTACTGTCTTCGCAGAACTTACTGATTCGGTTTTGCCATTTTTCTTCACTGTCCGTTGATCGTTCTTATGAGCTTTATGTTCATTTATCCCCTGCGAATATATCTCCCCTATGTCTGCTGAAAATGTCCTTCGTATTTTATTTGAGAGTTATTTGGGTTGTTATCTTCTTTGATTTATATTTTGTACTTATGTACCATAATCTCCTTTGCTTTGATTTCTTTGAGTAGTTAGCTGATGAAATTTATTGTTTTGGAAAATAAAAATACTGCTATATCTTCCATGTCAAAAATGTCTTCGTCTTGTTCCTTAATTTCTTCCAATAATTTGCTTCTTACTTTTTCTCCTGAACACAGAATTCTTTTATTCAAACTTTAATTTTCTTCCTTTAATTTCACCACAACAACTAATTTTTTTCTTTTCTTCTTTTCAGTTCTTTAAACTGTTGATGGTGTTTACTCCCTGAAAGTGTGGCTTCTTCCATGAAATCTCCGTTTTTGTCCCTGTTTCTAGCTCCAATTATGTAGTTGCGGATTATCTCACAACTACACCCTCATTAGAATCCATTAAAATGATTCCTAAACCTAATTAATTTGATATGAAACTAAGAATTAAGGTACTAAAATTATTAAGAGACACAAAGATTTTTACGTGGTTCGATCAATGTGATATACATCCACGGTGCTTCACTAGTGATTGTATGTGATTACATGATTTTACAATTGAGACTCCATTAATGAATATTTGGAGCTCTAGAATTTTAGGGAAGAAGATGATAAAGATAATAAATCTCTCCTAACATTTTATCTCTCCTCCTAAAATTATCCCCTCTCTCAAAATGTGTCTCTCTCTACTTCTCATGCCTAAATGTCTATTTATACAATCTTACAAAATATGACAGTTGTGTTGTCCCGCCATTTCGGATTTGAGAATTATCATACGAACCTTCGCAAATTTACTTCACGAACTTCCTTTACTCGTAAAACGTTCTTCGTGATTTCTTTATCTTCGCAAAATATTCTATACTCGCAAAATGTATTTTCTCTCCAAAATTTCGTAAGTTATCATTTGCTGTGATATTCTGATCCTACAGGGGACTCCAAGAATCCCCAGGAGATCCACCAACAATATTGTTTTCACCGATGACGACATGATAGTATAAGAAGGTCACAACCGGGCCTTGCATGTTACGTCCCTCGTCAGGAACATAGTGTTTCGAAGAGCGATCATTGACACGGGCGCATCTTCCAATGTCATCACCCTCAAAACACTTAAAGTTGCCAGGGTGCGACCTAACGAGATCGTACGATAACCCACTACGATGACAGATTTCGAAGGCAACCAAACTAGCACATACGGATACATCAACTTGGAGTTGGTAGTAGGGCCAATTCAATCAAGTGTGAAGTTTGATGTAATTAAAAAAGAACCAGACTACCACATGATACTGGGAAGGCCGTGGCTGCACAATCTCATAATCATTCCTTTAACATACCACCAATGCCTGAAAATAGTACTAAACGGATAAGTTGTTTGCATCCCCGCGTCACTGTCCCCCTATGCACCAATATACTACGTAGAAGCACATGGGCCGAAGGATGGTTCCAAAGGCGTGACGACCAAGATTCACAGTTTTCTGCTACCAAAATGGACATCGCTCAAAGATAATGACAAACTGGAGATACTCCGCAGAGGAGACCGCCTTCCCGCCATCTCCTCAGAAGAAAGACCCGCCAGTCTCCCACCACCGGGCGTAACCCGTGCCCGCACCAAGCGAGAGTGCACCCTTACCGCAGGACGAAGAAAAAAATGGAAAACTCACATATTACCACCGCTATTAGAAATTAGCAGGGGAGACCATGACCCGGTCTCTCCGCCCGAAAGAATGTTTTCACAATAACCAGGAGGAAGTTCCAGACGCCCCTCAGAAGCTGCAAGACGGGACCGACTTAACCACAGACGAACTTGAAATTGTCAATATAGGGAATGAGGAATTCCCGCGACCCATTATGATCAGTTTGGCTCTACATTCTGCGGAACGCTCAAACCTAGTCGACCTACTCAAAGAATACCATGACGTATTCGCGTGGACTTACGAAGAAATTTATGGCTTGGATGAAAAACTAGTCACCCACCATCTGCACGTGATACCCAGATCCAAACCAGTCAAGCATCCTCCAAGACAATTCAGACACGACGTAGAAGAACAAATCAAGGCAGAGGTCCAGAAATTACTAGCCGCTGGTTTTGTCAAACCCATTCACCACCCCACTTGGTTGGCCAATATCGTTCCCGTTAAAAAGAAGAATGGCCAGATCAGGTGTTGTGTCGATTTCAGATATCTGAACAAGTGCTGCCCTAAAGACGATTTCCCGCTCCCTAACATCGACATGCTGGTAGACGCTACTAGTTGGCATGGTATGTTCTCTTTCATGGATGGATATAGCGGATACAACCAGATAAAGATGTATAAGCACGATGCGAGTAAGACTGCTTTATGAACCCATCTCGGAAACTTCTATTACACCGTAATTCCTTTCGGTCTGAAGAACGCTGGTGCTACTTACCAACGCGCCATGACTACCATCTTCCACGATATGATGCACAAGCAAGTCGAAGATTATGTAGATAATGTGGTGGTTAACTCAAAGACTCGAGCGGATCATCCGTAAATGCTACGACAAGTGTTCGAAAGATGTCGTGAATACAAGTTGAAGATGAATCCTTTGAAATGTGCCTCCGGTGTCTCTTCGGAGAAGTTCTTAGGATTCCAAGTAACGGCTGCATGGATAAAAGTTGACCCAGACAAAACACAAGTTATCCTCACGATGCCACCACCACGAACCGTAAGAGAGCTCCATATTTTCATGGGAAAGATAAACTACATTCATCGCTTCATACCGGGCCTGGCACATCTCATTACTGCGTTTACCCCTCCACTGAAAAAAAATAGCGAATTTCACATGGACTACGTCTCAACAAGAAGCGTATCAGAAGATCCAGCATACGATGTCCTCCCCGACCGTCATGAAGCCTCCTATGCAAGGGAGACCACTATGTCTTTACACGGCCTTTAGCGATACTGCCATTGGATCCCTCCTCGCTCAAGAAGACGACGAAGGAATTGAATATCCCATATACTACTTTAGTCGAACGTTAAGAGACACTGAACTCAGATATCCCGAAGCGGAAAAGGCATGTTTGGCATTAATTTATTCCATCCATAAGTTCAGGCACTACCTCCTCTCCAACAAGGTGGTGCTAATATCCAAATCATACCCTGTAAAGTTTCTCCTCTCGAAACCTTCCCTGATAGGGAGGCCGGCTATATGGCTCCTGCAGCTGTCAGAGTTCGACATAACGTGCGCTTCCCCGAGGGCCATAAAAGGACAGGCTATTGCAGACCTGTTAGCAGCATTCCCAAGAGAAAACACCACGGAGTTACGTGAAGATCTCCCGGGAGACCTTCCAGATATCTTCTTAGTCAAAGAAGAGGTATGGCTGCTGTTCTTCAACGGCTCTTCCACCCCAATCACTAATACCGAAGGGGCAAGTGTGGTACTAGTATCTCCTGCTGGAGAATTCTTCTCGCACTCTTTCAAGCTAGACTTTCCATGCACCAATAACTCATCTGAATGAAGCCTTCCTCATAGGACTATCACTAGCTAAACAAGTCGGGGCCAAGCGTTTGGAGATAAGAGGAGATTCTAAATTACTCATCAACTAGGTAAACAGGATTTACACATTGAAAGAACTGATACTGGCACCATACAGGGATGAAGCACAAAAACTACTAAATTATTTCGCCGATACAACCATCACACACATCGGCCGTAGCGGTAACAAGCATGCTGACTGCCTAGCTACACTAGCATCAAAGTTACAGTTCGAAGGATCCAAGGAAACCCTGGAAGTAAAACGGTGAACCATGGATTTCGCAACCTGAGAAAGCCGAAGAAGATGACTGGAGAACTCCTATCATTCAAGAACTCAACAACTCACTTTTACAAGGGAAGGTCGACCTCAATACTTTGCGGAATTTCTTTATGCTTCAAGATGTTCTGTATCAACGAAACCCAGACAGCTCTCTGTCGAGGTGTCTAGGAAAAGAGGAAGCACAACAACAACTTGAACATGTTCATGCCGAAGTCTATGGAATAACATCAGTAGCAACCCTTTACCGTCATTTACAACGACTTGGATACTATTGGCCAGAGATGGAAGCCCAATCTCGATTACTCCAGAAGGCGTATCCCAATTGTCAGGAACCCCCATGGCAGACAGAAGTTCTCAACATCAGTCACACTGGGGACTGGCGGGAGTCATACATCGGCTTCCTTCACGACGACATTCTCCATACTGACAAAGAGGATGCGTCCAAGCTAAAACAAAAGTCCAAAAGATTCGTGTTCCATGATGGGGTTTATATCACAAGAGTTTCGGAGGAAGTCTATTGCGGTGTTTGGGAGATACAGAAATCCCAGTTATGTTAAGAGAAATGCACGAAGGCGAACACCAAGGGAAACAGAAACTGTTCCTGCAAATACACGAAAGGTACTACTGGCCAACCATGGAAGACGATGCATCTACTTTCGTTCAGAAATGTCATGAATGCCAGATTCACAGAAACCTTATCCACGCGCCTCCAACACCCCTGCACTCGATAAGTAGCCCGTGGCCCTTTTATAGCTGGGGACTCGATATCATTAGGAAGATCAACCCGCCATCCTCAAAACAAGATGAATATATAATAACCGCGACCTAGTACTTTACCAAGTGGGTTGAAGCTGTCCCGGTGAAAGGAACCACTTGAGCCACGATCACAGCGTTCATCAAGGAACACATCATCTGCCTATTTGGCATACCTAAACACGTCATCACCGACAACGGTACGCCTTTTGATAACAAGCAAGTACATGAATTAATTGAGAGGTACGGCATTAAACAAGTCTTCTCTACCATATACTATCCCCAGGGAAATGGGCAAGCCGAAAGTACCAATAAGACTCTGATCCGAATCCTCAACCGAACAGTACATGACAATCCCAGGACCTGGCATGAGCAATTGTCAATGGCTCTCAGGGCGTACAGAGCATCTCCTAGAAGCTCCATCGGCATGTATCCTTAATCCCTCGTCTACGGTACAGACGCGATCCTCCCAGCGGAAATCAAGATCCCGTCTGCTAGAATCGCCGCAGCAAGTGGACCTTAGTGGAATGAAGCTGAAACACACAATGCCAGAATCGCGAAACTAGATACTATAGACTCCAGAAGATCTTGGGCAGAGGAACATGCACAAGCATATAGAAACAAGATTTCCAGGGCGTACAATAGCAATGTAAAACCCAAGGTTTTTAAGGAATGAGATTTGGTGCTAAAAACCGCCAAACACATCCAGCAAGATGCATCGGCACCAATTTTTTCTCCCTAATGGGAAGGGCCGTACATAATCACTAAGGCATATGATAGTGGTTACTACAAGATTATCAAAGAAGATGGGGGAAATCTAGAGGCAGTCATCAACGGGAAGTGGCTTAAGGCATACTACGCCTAATCACTTCCCCGCAACACACTACATTTAAAATGTGAACGTCCAGGCACCCTCTCTGCTTTTACTTTTCTTTCCTACCAATTATCAAATTTCAATACAATTTAATAGATTAATGGAAATTCTTTATTTATTCAAAAAAAAATATAGGAGCCTTCAAACCTCGTGATACAAGTCATAAAATCCCATCTAGTAAATTGCAATCCCTACAAAATATCATCTTCAATCGACTATGATATCTTTCAGTCCTACTCTTTAAGTCTCGAGTTAACTCTTCAATCCTCTGAGAATCCATGGACAAAGCTTTCTCCTCTTCTAGCATGGATTTTGTGGCAGGAATCACACCAGCAAGAATACCAGCTCTGTCGACTTTCACAATATTAAGACGATGTCGCAACCAGATGATATTAAACTCCAAGGATTAACAGGTGGACACCATGTTCTCCCACCTTTGAATGTCTAACTCTGCAGCATCACGGATGGACATATTATACATCTCAGCAATTATTGGAGAAAGACAGTTCACTACAGAAACCAAGGCGGACGAACAACACTTCACTACACTCCTGATAGCAATATGGCCGTATGTCTTCCATATCCTCGTGTAAAGGACCGCGAATTCTTTCCACACCAGGAAACCACCAACATTCTGGTAATTGGAGAAGAGACACCTCATACGTGTCCCAAATGACAAACCTGCATAAGGGTATTCATGACAAGAGATCCCTAAATTAGCTTTCTCCAAGTCTACAGCAGTCAACAAGGTTGGATTTGGAGGGATGGGAACGACTAGGTCATCCTCGTCGATAACAATAACACATGCTCCAATGGGATATTGACGAGGCGTCGAATCTCGCAAAAATAATATTTCTCTACTTTTTACACTAGCAAGTAGTATAATGTAAGCAGGATCGTCCCAAGGGAGGTATGAAGTTTCTATTTGTTATGAAAATACTCTTAGCAAGAATGATGGTGTTGTAAAAATCCTAAAAATTGCAATTTGTATTCAAATATGAGATGGAATTGATTAAAGGTTCATTCTAGACCACGGAATACAAACCAAATTGATATATAGCCAAGTTCCTTGCATTATATTGTTACTAACAACCCTAGAATAATTAGTAAGCTCAACTATTCCGTTATTATCTCCTAAGCTCACCGGGTACGGAAGCGCTCGACTACCGGTTCCTACTTGCCAAGTTTCCTAGAGGTACGCTTACTAGGTTTGACTTAAACAAATGCTCTAAGTTATGTGAGATAAGATTGCTCCTAGTGATGAATTCAAAAGCATGAATCACCTACTAGTGTTGATTTTCTACATATGGATACTTAAAAAAGTCCCATCATCAATATCCACATATTGCTACTTGTGTTTATCTTCTCTAGACAATTACGGGTCGAAGAAAATCTAAACTAGCAAATAAATTAAGAATTAATGATTCAATTTCGAACTTAAACCCTTAACAAATAATCCATAAACAATAATAGCATAGTAGAAAATCAATCAATAACATAAATAAATACAAGAGAACAAGTTATTTCATATCAATTATAGATTCATATTTCGGGCTTCGAAATCGCCCTTAACCAGAAAGAGTTTTAGTTACTCATAAATATGGAGTTCATCATCAAATATAATAAATGAAGATAATGAAGATAAAAATAAACAAGGAAGCAAACCCTAGTTCCATCTCTCTGCAAAACTCCAAGTAGAATAGAAAAATACGTGATATCCAAAGTTGTAGAAGTTTCCATTTTTGTAGCCCTTTTTCTCCTTCCAACACTAGGTCAAGTCTCAAAAGTCCAAGCCCAATATATCCACCAAGCCCACATAATTCATGTGTGAGAGTAGCCCAGTAGAAATATCTGCCAAAAACTAGTCGCCGGAAAACTGGGATAAGTGCCGGAAGTTGGTCGGAAATGCGACGTGAAAAGCATCTCAGGTAAACAGAAGTTGAATCACCGGTCACTGTTCACCAGAGTCAAGTAACGGTCAACCGTTAAGGATAACAGCTGACTTAACGGACATGAAGAGAGTCAGCTACCGAGTCATCTCTAACTCATCTGAATGAGCTGACTCGGATCAGGCCATAACCATCTTGCACAAGCCATTGCCAATACTGCTCAGCCTAACCTTGTGTTGCACCATGATGGTGCTTCATTCACAGTTTTGTGGCGCACACTTCAGATTCAATACTTATCACTGACTCACTACCATAATCACCTCATAAACACCACAGACCTTCTTGTGTTCTCAGCCGACTTCTAATCAGTCCCAGCTTCCCATACACAACCACTAAACATGGCAGCAGTACAGGCTCAAGGCCATTCAGTTCAGCTGCAATGCATACACACAATACCACCTAACTCGAGCCACGGTTATCAGAACTCCATCTCAGTTACAGCTGCATCAACGTAAGGCACAAAACCAGTAGCAGCGACACCTGTAATTTCCTGCCCTGCAAAGCAACTCCTTCTAATCCATTGCTTGAGCTTCAGTCACCATATTCTGCACCTGCAATACAACCCAAAGAAGCAAAAGCAACAGCCCCAACTGCAACTCATTCTAGTTAGCAGTAACACTGCATTCCACCAGATTCAAGCCATACTATAACTTCACCAGAACCACCAACACTTTATAGCACCACCTCAGTTCTCATACCACCAGCTCATGCTCCCCCTGCAATAATTCAGTCACCACTTCAGCTGCCACTGCATCCTTGTAGCTACCAGCTGCAACTCAGATGAACTCCACATTCCTTGAAAAACACCTTTGCGCTCTCAGTCACTGCCAGAAGCACAAACCCACAACACTACCAGCGGATGTTTCTATCTGTTGCAGCTCAATACCACTATGCCTTCTCTGCAACACCACTAGCTTCCATAAACAGGTCCATTTCTGCTCAACTACACCTGCACTATTGCCACCCAACACATAGACGACATAGCAACTCCAGTTCTATGTCCATAGCCAAGCTCAGTCCTTGTGTAAATGCCCATGGCTTAACCAGCAGCAACTCCTCATTGCGATAAGACGCTGCAATATACCCAACTGAGTCGGAGTAATACTCCTTCACTGACAAGTACTAGCACCCACCAAAGTTCAGTCCAGTCCTAGTTCAACCGTACAAAATAAGACTTTCACCAAAGTTCGACCACTGCCTGTTTCTAATCTATCTAAATCTGGACAACATCACTGACTCATCTTCCTTGTCCGGCTAATCCTCACCAATCACTTCACAAATAATAAGATAGCCATGAAGAACTGCTACCGTTTGTCAACACAAAATTCCCCCGACCTGTATTAACAATCACCACCAGCAATTTCAAATCTTATGAGAACCCAAGCTCCCAGCACACCCACGATACCAATCATTTTTTGCCATCTCCATAACCCAATCCAGCTGACACACGGGCCTTACTTTGTGCTGTCAATCACCCAGTTTCGCATTCAATATCGATCTTCTCGGATGCAATTTATGTTGCTTGACTATCTAGCCTCACCACTGTCATGAACCAAAACCAACAGCACTGCTAGTTCATTCCATTTCAGTTCTTCAACACCGTTAACTCAACATTAATTTCAGACAACCATTAATCTTATTGTTACTTTCGATCGAGACTTTCATTTGAACTTAATTTCAGATCGTACACGGACCCTCAAATACCATCACTGAATTTATACATCACTAGTAGCTACCTCCATTCGATCTCTGCCAGATGCAAATTCTCAAAGATTGAACTCCAAACAAGACTAAATCTGGTTCATGAATCTACAGCTAAAACCCATCTTGAATCGAACCCTCGTTTCACCATCTTTTCTCAGAATAGTGCCGCCATCAGATAGGGATGGTAATGATGAGAGATAAATTCCTCTCTGAATTCTAGGGTATGTGTAAGAGGGGTAATGAATATAGCCACTCAGATAGAGTAGATAAGGGGTAGCCAGAATGACTCTAGGCACCCGTAAATAGGAAAAAAGGCTTTCCAAATGGCAGCCCTTATGTTGAATTAGATCCACATAGCACTCGCGATTGAACGCTTTCGCCTTTCGTGCTCCAAATTGATGCTTTCTTTCGAATTCCACCAACAGCACCCATACCTTATTTCTCAGATTCACTTCTTCTCTTCAATGAGAGTCATCACTAAAGTTATCGTGCTTTTCAGACAGAAAAGTTGCATCACTAAAGCCGACATACTTTTCAGACATAGATGAAGAAATAAAAGTAAATTGTGAGAAATAATCCGCCTCCAAAAGCATTTGCACATGATATGAGACTTTTGCCATGTTTCTTATTCTTTAGTTCCAAGTAACTCCAAAGTACCTAAATATTCAAAAGCAAACATAAGATACATAATTTACAAGAAAACTAGCAGAGAAAGCATAAACAATAGATAAATATTAATGTGTTTTAGACACCTATCAAATTCCCCCACACTTAGACTTTGCTAGTCCTCGAGAAAATCAAACAAAATAATTCTAAAAGATACATACAAATTCGTCTCGTCGAGGCTACGGTTACTCTAAGCATGAATAACATGCCTATGAACCCCTAGGTGTCCCTAGTGGACGAGTTTTAGTCTCGTGGAGGTTTACAAGAGGTGTACCTACAAAACCTTTCTACTCCAAATTCCAGCTACCTGTGAAAAGTCTATGAATGAATCCAAAATGATTACAGTAGGAGGTACCTTGTGCAAATTCAGTTCATATATAAGTGCATAAAGTTTTTCTTAGAAAGTCGAACAAACCACAATACTCGGAATCTGACTAACCACAATCACAATGAAAAGATTAAGAAGATGGATAGAGAGGTAGATGTGGCGAATGTTTACAAATGATCGGTGTTTCCCATATCTGTCTGAAGGTCACCGCCAAAATGAACCTATGCATCCTATTGGATTGATCTACTAGTATGAATTCTAGTGTTAACACACTGGCATATACAAGGGAACCAGTGGTCAATAATCTTATTTCTACATCAACTCACTGGCATATACAAGGGAACCAGGAGTGACTTTATTCAACAATAATAATATCTTTTCTTTTCTTTTTCTTTTTCACATTTTTTTTTGTGACAGCATGATTAAATATTTTGGATACAAGCGCATGCTTCTTGTCAGCAAGTACGTGATAGTTGCCTTGGATCCTGCATTCCACGCTTGTTTAGGCGACGGAGACATGGACAATGTTTCACACATACTGCTATTCCCAAGTGTCATTTTTATTCCGTTTGGTCGGTCTCTTTTTTCTTTTTTTTTCTAGTAACTCAATCACTTTATTTCATCCTAGCAGTAATAACAACTCGATGTTTAGTGACCCACCAAAACACTTAGAAAACAATAGATAAATATGGAAAAATAAAAAAAATAGAATGTGATATGGTGATATTTCGAGATATGGTAACAACTAACATATAATTTATAATTTACGAGCTATGTTCGTCTTTTCAATTAATAGGTTCCTCAACTCCTGCAATCAAAATGGTTTCATCCACTTACTTGTATGATAGTGTCATCCTAAAGGCACAAGTTTCTAGATTTTGAAGTTTATAAAGCATAATTTTTCTTCTTTTCTGATTTTTTTTTTTTTTACTAAAGGAATCAAACAAAGAATCAAATAAACTATACAAACATATAAATGCTCCCCCACACTTAAACTTTACATTGTCCTCAATGTAAAATTGAATCGTCCAAAGAGAGTTCAAGGTGGGAAATTCCGCAAATGATATGCAAAAACAAGAGAAAATAAAGATAAAATGCTGAAAAATAAAAAGATAAAGGTAAAGATACAAAACCGGTGGGTTGCCTCCAACTTAGCACTTGGTTTAACGTCGTCAGCCCGACGTTCAGCTCCAATTACTCCTCCAGAGGGAGTGGGTCACTCAATGTGACCATATCCTGATTCTCCGTTACAAACTGCTCATAGTATGGTTTCAAGCGATGGCCGTTAACCTTGGAAATCAGCCCTGTTTTGGGACTAGTAATCTCAACTGCACCATGCGCAAACACATTAGTAACAACAAATGGTCCAACCCATCTGGACCTAAGTTTACCCGGAAACAATTTAAGACGAGAATGGAATAAAAGTACTTTCTGCCCTACTTCAAAACTCTTTCGGGAAATCATTTTATCATGGAAAGCCTTGGTCTTTTCTTTGTAAATGCGTGAACTTTCATATGCATCATTTCGTATCTATTCTAACTCATTGAGTTGAAGTTTCCAATGTTCACCAGATGCATCTAATTCCATATTACATACCTTGATAGCCCAATAAGCTTTGTGTTCAAGTTCGACGGGAAGATGGAAAGGTTTGCCATAGACAAGCCTAAAAGGAGACATACCGATGGGTGTCTTATAAGTTGTCCTATACGCCCACAAAGCGTCATTGAGTCTATAACTCTAATCCTTCCTTGTAACGTTCACCATCTTCTATAAGATGGACTTAATCTCCCGGTTGGAAATTTTAGCTTGTCCACTCATTTGGGGATGATACGGTGTGCCAACTTTATAAGAAATGTTATACTTCTTTAGAAAGAGTGAAAGGATCTCTTGAAGTGCGAGCCTCGATCACTAATCACCACTCGAGGTGTTCCAAATCTAGAAAATATATGTTTCTTCACAAAATCACAAACAACATGAGAATCATTGGTGGGAGTGGCTTTAGCTTCCACCCACTTAGAAACATAATCTACAGCAATAAGTATAAAAAAATTCCCATTGGAATTCAAAAAAGGCCTCATAAAGTCTATACCCCAAACATCAAAAATCTCAGCAGCTTGTGGAATTTGGTTTCTAGCACCAAGGTTGTCTGTCCTTTGAAACCTATCACAGGCCTTGCAAAACAAATATGCATCCTTAAACAATGTAGGCCAATAAAATCCACTTTCGAGAACCTTGAGGGTTGTCCTCTTGGCTCCGAAATGGCCACCACAAGCATACGAGTGACAAAAATTCAGAATTGATTGGAACTCGGATTCAAGTACGCACCTGCGGATCATTTGATCAGAGCAATGCTTCCACAAATAAGGTTCATACCATATATATTTCTTGGAAATATTCTTGAGCTTGTGTTTTTAGAATGAATACATGGAACTAGGTACTTGTCCCGTCACCAAGAAGTTAACAATATCAGCGTACCATGGAGTTGTGCCACCAACATCAAAGAGTTTCTCATCCGGGAAGCTATCATGCAAAGGAATCGCTTCTTCGGACACAACCAATCTGCTTAGATGATCCGCTACAGTATTCTCACTGCCCTTGTTGTCCTTGATTTGCATGTTGAACTCTTGAAGAAGGAGTATCCACCTTATGAGCCTTGGTTTAGCATCCTTCTTTGTTAGCAAGTATCGAAGTGCAGCATGGTCGGAGAAAACAACCACCTTTGTACCCACTAAATAAGATCTAAACTTCTCTAGTGCAAACACTATGGCCAAAAGCTCCTTTTCAGTTGTGGAGTAGTTGATTTGTGCTCCGTTGAGAGTTCTAGAAGCATAATGAATGGCATATGGAACTTTACCATCTCGCTGTCCCAACACGGCTCCAACGCCATAATCACTTGCATCGCACATCAACTCAAATGGCTTGCTCCAGTCCGATGGTTTGA
This sequence comes from Papaver bracteatum, assembly GCA_023529315.1. Taxonomy (NCBI): domain Eukaryota; kingdom Viridiplantae; phylum Streptophyta; class Magnoliopsida; order Ranunculales; family Papaveraceae; genus Papaver; species Papaver bracteatum. The sequence goes on along the minus strand of JAJJWX010000513.1, from coordinate 39,798 downwards.
TAATTGGTGCATTAGTCAACAACTCTTTCAAAGTGTCAAAAGCTTTCTTGCACTCCTTGTCACAATCAAAGGCCACATCTTTTTGCAAAAGTCTACACATGGGCATTGCAATCTTGGAGAAATCCTTGATGAATCTCCTATAAAATCCTGCATGACCAAGAAAAGAGCGAACCTCCCTCACATTTGTGGGGTATTGTAAGTTCCGAATCAAATCTATCTTAGCCTTGTCAACTTCTAACCCTTTAGAAGATACAACATGGCCTAGAACAATCCCATGAGTGACCATAAAGTGACATTTTTCCCAATTAAGCACAAGATTAGTTTCTACGCATCGTTTAAGAATAAGTGCAAGGTTATCTAAGCATTTGTCAAAAGAATCACCATACACGCTAAAATCATCCATAAACACTTCTATGATGCTTTCCACATAATCTAAAAATATGCTTACCATACAACGTTGAAAAGTGGCTGGAGCATTACACAAGCCAAATGGCATACGTCTATACACAAAAGGGCCAAAAGGACAAGTAAACGTCGTATTTTCTTGATCTTCCGGAGCTATTACAAGCTGGATATAACCTGAAAAACCATCAAGGAAGCAATAGTAAGCACGTCTAGCCAACCTTTCAAGCATTTGATCAATGAATGCTAAAGGAAAATGGTCCTTTTGGGTGGTATGCTTGAGCTTTCGGTAATCAATGCAAACTCTCCAACCGGTCTGGATTCTAGTTGGAACCAAGTCATTGTATTCGTTTTTCACCACCGTGATTCCGGACTTCTTTGGAACGACTTGAATCGGTATCACCCATTTGCTATCGGATATGGGATACATAATCCCGGCATCCAATAACTTCAGGATTTGTTTCTTGACTACTTCCATCATTGGAGGGTTCAAGCGATGTTGAGCTTCTCTTGTTGGTTTTTCCCCCTCCTCAAGAAGTATTCGGTGCATACATGTGGAAGGACTGATTCCTTTAATATCGGCAATGGTCCATCCAATGGCAGACTTGTGCTCTCTTAGCACTCGAATAAGCTTCTCCTCTTGCACCTTGGTAAGGTTGTTGGCAATGATCACCGGTAACTCTTCATTGTCACCTAAATATACGTATTTAAGGTGATCCAGAAGAGATTTCAACTCAAGAGTAGGTGCTTGCACAATCGACGGTAAAAGTTTCTAATTAGTAAGCGGCAAAGAAACATAAGACGCATTATACTTTTGTGGAACTTCTTGTAATGAGTTAAGAGATAAAACAGCCTCTTTAAGCTCATCACAAATAGACAATTCACTTTTAATGTCTTTGTATTTCCCATAACCTAAACCTTCGACTATGGTGTTTTCTAAAGCATCATCACTATTCAATTCAAACATCTTTTGAGCTAGAGAATCAATAATATCAATAGAAAAACATGAATGCACGTCACTAGGATATCTCATAGCCTCAAAGATATTGAAACTTATGATCTCATCATCAAATTCCATAGTTAAAGCGCCCTTGAAAACATCAATCTTCGTTCTAGCAGTTCTCATAAATGGTCTACCCAACAGCAAGGGGGTAGTCGATGGTGAATCCTCATCCATCATGTCAAGAACATAGAAATCTGCCGGAAATATGAGTTGATTAACCTGCACCAAAACATCTTCAATAACCCCTTTCGGGTAAGAATTAGACCTATCAGCAAGTTGTATAACAATACCGGTATCTTTAAGAGGTCCAAGTTTCAATGATTCATAAACGGAGGCAGGCATAACATTAATGAATGCTCCTAAATCTAGCATAGCACGCTCAAACCTGACTTTACCAATAGTACATGGTATAGTAAAACTACCGGGATCTTTCAATTTAGGTGGGAGTCTCTTTTGAAGATATGCCGAAGCATTTTCCCCCACACTCATCACTTCATTACCGGTCAATTTGTGCTTGTTAGTGCACAATTCCTTCAAGAACTTTGCCCAGCGCGGAACTTGCCTTATCGCCTCAATGAGTGGAATGTTCACTTCAATCTTCTTAAAGATTTCCAAAAGCTGTTGGTACAATGTCTCCATGTTCGACTTTGCAAACCTGCTAGGAAAAGGCGGAGGAGTAACATAAGTAGAAACACGAGTTTTAGATTTAGAATTTGTTACCGGTTCAACCTTTTTAGGGGCTGTTTCACCCTCTTCTTTCTCCAAATCAGGTTCATGGGACACCGGTGATGTTTCCGGTTTCTCTACTTGCTTTCCACTGCGTAACTCAATAGCATTGGCATTTTCCTTGTGATTTACTGTTTGCGAAGGAAGTTTTCCCTCTGCTTGTACTTCCAATTTGCTCACGGTGGTATCTAATTGACCAATTTGTGTTCGGATGTCTTTCATATCCATCTCTGACTTTTGCTTATCTTGAACCATTGTGTTGAGGATGAGATTCAAATTGTCATCTATACTCGTGCCTTGAGTTTCTTGACATGGATTTTGCAAGAAATGGTACCCACCTTGTTGATTGAAAGGGGGATTGGGAACTGCCGCTTGCTTGTTGGCGTAGCTGAAATTGGAATGATCACGCCAACCCGGATTGTATGTGCTATAGTATGAATCATATCTCGGCCTTTGCTGATTTTGGTACATGACACTTGCTTGCTCAACATCTTCGGTATATGATGATGATGGTATGACAGTCGCATCTATTTGATGCATCATCCTCTCCATGTTACCCATCCTTTGTTCCATGTGTGAAGAATTTCCAACTTCATTCACCTTCCTTACCGCTGATTCATCTCTAGTGAAGAATTGTTGTGTATTTGCAGCCATGTTCTCTAACAAGCTTGTAGCTTCCGCAATGGTCTTATTGGTGAGTGCACCACCACTTGTGGCATCAATCAAATGTCTCTCAATAGAAAGCAACCCCTCATAGAAATATTGAATCACAAGTTGATCGCTGATTTGGTGGTGTGGACAGCTAGATAGAAGCTTCTTGTAGCACTCCCAATACTCATAAAAAGTCTCTCCCGATATTTTCCTAATACCACAAATATCCTTGCGAATTACAGCTGCTTTTGATGATGGAAAATACTTCTCAAGGAACAATTTCTTCATTCCATTCCATGTGGTTATGCTTCCAGCGGGTAAGAAAAAGAACCATTCTCCTGCAGCATCTATAAGGGAAAAAGGAAAAGTTGTCATCATAGACATATCCGCATCTGCAGTTTCTTGCTTCATACTAGTTACAACATGATGAAATTGTTGTAAGTGACGATTAGGATCTTCTCCCGATAAACCTCTGAATTTGGGCAGCAAGTTAATCAATTGCGGCTTTAACTCAATGTTTCCATTCAAATTTGAATACATAAAGGCTGCTGGTCAAGGTTTGGAGAAGTGAGCTCCTTGAGTATTCTTGGAGCAGGCGGTCGATCTCCCATTGTGTTGTCTTCCTCTTCGTCCGAATCCGAGAATTCACTTGGTGTATAACTAGGAGGAAGTGGAGTATTCACTGCTCGAATAAAATCTCTAAGTAAAGTGCCCGAACGAAGACGTATACCAATAGGACTTGGTCTGCCCTCTCCGCGCATTCACCAAAGAAGTAGTACCTGAAAATCAGATTCTAAGAGATTGAATAAGTAAACAGAAATTTTAACCAAAAGCAAAAATAAAAACTAAGAATAAACAATAACAACTAAACTCGCCACTGCCTCCCCGGCAACGGCGCCAATTTTGACGAGGCGTCGAATCTCGCAAAAATAATATTTCTCTAATTTTTACACTAGCAAGTAGTATAATGTAAGCAGGATCGTCCCAAGGGAGGTATGAAGTTTCTAGCTGTTATGCAAATACTATTAGCAAGAATGATGGTGTTGTAAAAATCCTAAAAATTGCAATTTGTATTCAAATATGAGATGGAATTGATTAAAGGTTCATTCTAGACCACGGAATACAAACCAAATTGATATATAGCCAAGTTCCTTGTATTATATTGTTACTAACAACCCTAGAATAATTAGTACGCTCAATTATTCCGTTATTATCTCCTAAGCTCACCGGGTATGGAAGCACTCGACTACCGGTTCCTACTTTCCAAGTTTCCTAGAGGTACTCTTACTAGGTTTGACTTAAACAAATGCTCTAAGTTCTGTGAGATAAGATTGCTCCTAGTGATGAATTCAAAAGCATGAATCACCTACTAGTGTTGATTTCTACATATGGATACTTAAAAAAGTCCCATCATCAATATCCACATATTGCTACTTGTGTTTATCTTCTCTAGACAATTACGGGTCGAAGAAAATCTAAACTAGCAAATAGATTAAGAATTAATGATTCAATTTCTAACTTAAACCCTTAACAAATAATCCATAAACAATAATAGCATAGTAAAAAATCAATCAATAACATAAATAAATGCAAGAGAACAAGTTATTTCATATCAATTATAGATTCATATTTCGGGCTTCGAAATCGCCCTTAACCAGAAAGAGTTTTAGTTACTCATAAATATGGAGTTCATCATCAAATATAATAAATGAAATAATGAAGATGAAAATAAACAAGGAAGCAAACCCTAGTTCCAGCTCTCTGCAAAACTCCAAGTAGAATAGAAAAATACGTGATATCCAAAGTTGTAGAAGTTTCCCTTTTTGTAGCCCTTTTTCTCCTTCCAACACTAGGTCAAGTCTCAAAAGTCCAAGCCCAATATATCCACCAAGCCCATATAATTCATGTGTGAGAGTAGCCCAATAGAAATCTCTGCCAAAAACTAGTCGCTGGAAAACTGGGATAAGTGCCGGAAGTTGGTCGGAAATGCACCGTGAAAAGCATCTCAGGTAAACAGAAGTTGAATCTCCGGTCATTGTTCACCAGAGTCAAGTAACGGTCAACCATTAAGGATAACAACTGACTTAACGGACATGAAGAGAGTCAGCTACCGATTCATCTCTAACTCATCTGAATGAGCTGACTCGGATCAGGCCATAACCATCTTGCACAAGCCATTGCCAATACTGCTCAGCCTAACCTTGTGTTGCACCATGATGGTGCTTCATTCACAGTTCTGTGGCGCACACTTTAGCTTCAATACTTATCACTGACTCACCACCATAATCACCTCATAAACACCACAGATCTTCTTGTCTTCTCAGCCGGCTTCTAATCAGTCCCAGCTTCCCATACACAACCACTAAACATGGCAGCAGTACAGGCTCAAGTCCATTCAGTTCAGTTGCAATGCATACACACAATACTACCTAACTCGAGCCATGGTTATCAGAACTCCATCTCAGTTACAGCTGCATCAACGCAAGGCACAACACCAGTAGCAGCGGCACCTGTAATTTCCTGCTCTGCAAAGCAACTCCTCCTAATCCATTGCTTGATCTTCAGTCACCATATTCTGCACCTGCAATACAACAAAAAGAAGCAAAAGAAACATCCCCAACTGCAACTCATTCTAGTTAGCAGTAACACTGCATTCCACCAGATTCAAGCCATACTATAACTTCACCAGAACCACCAACACTTTACAGCTCCACCTCAGTTCTCATACCACCAGCTCATGCTCCCCCTGCAATACTTCAGCTGCCACTGCATCCTTGTAGCTACCAGCTGCAACTCAGCTGAACTCCATATTCCTTGAACAACACCTTTGCACTCTCAGTCACTGCCAGAAGCACAAACCCACAACACTACCAGTTGATGTTTCTATCTGTTGCAGCTTAATACCACTATGCCTTCTTTGCAACACCACTAGCTTCCATAAACAGGTCCATTTCTGCTCAACTACACCTGCACTACTGCCACCCAACACACAGACAACATAACAACTCCAGTTATCTGTCCATAGGCAAGCTCAGTCCTTGTGTAAATGCCCATGTCTTAACCAGCAGCAACTCCTCATTGCGATAAGCCGCTGCAATATACCCAACTGATTCGGAGTAATACTCCTTCACTGACAGGTACTAGCACCCACCAAAGTTCAGTCCAGTCCTAATTCAACCGTACAAAATAAGACTTTCACCAAAGTTCGACCATTGCCTGTTTCTAATCTGTCTAAATCTCGACAACATCACTGACTCATCTTCCTTGTCCGGCTAATCCTCACCAATCACTTCACAAACAATAAGATAGCCATGAAGAACTGCTACCGTTTGTCGACACAAAATTCCCCCGACCTGTATTAACAATCACCACCAGCAATTTCAAATCTTATGAGAACCCAAGCTCCCAGCACACCCACGATACCAAGCATTTGTTGCCATCTCCATAACCCAATCCAGCCGACACACGGGCCTTACTTTGTGCTGTCAATAACCCAGTTTCGCATTCAATATCGATCTTCTCGGCTGCAATTTATGTGGCTTGACTATCTAGCCTCACCACTGCATGAACCAAAGCCAACAACACTTCTAGTTCATTCCATTTCAGTCCTTCAACACCGTTAACTCAACATTAATTTCAAACAACCATTAATCTTATTGTTACTTTCGATCGAGACTTTCATTTGAACTCAATTTCAGATCGTACACGGACCCTCAAATACCATCACTGAATTTATACATCACCAGTATCTACCTCCATTTGATCTCTGCCAGATGCAAATTCTCAAAGATTGAACTCCAAACAAGACTAAATCTGGTTCATGAATCTACAGCTAAAACCCATCTTGAATCGAACCCTCGTTTCACTATCTTCTCTCAGAATTGTGCCGCCATCAGATAGGGATGGTAATGATGAGAGATAAATTCCTCTCTGAATTCTAGGGTATGTGTAAGAGGGGTAATGAATATAGCCACTCAGATAGAGTAGATAAGGGGTATCCAGAATGACTCTAGGCACCCGTAAATAGGACAAAGGCCTGCCAAATGGCAGCCCTTATGTTGAATTAGCTCCACATAACACTCGCGGTTGAACGCTTTCGCCTTTCGTGCTCCAAATTGATGCTTTCTTTCGAATTCCACCAACATCACCCATCCCTTATTTCTCAGATTCACTTCTTCTCTTCAATGAGAGTCATCACTAAAGTTGTCGTTCTTTTCAGACAGAAAAGTTTCATCACTAAAGCCGGCATACTTTTCAGACATAGATGAAGAAATAAAAGTAAATTGTGAGAAATAATCCGCCTCCAAATGCATTTGCACATGAAATGAGACTTTTGCCCTGTTTCTTATTCTTTAGTTCCAAGTAACTCCAAAGTACCTAAATATTCAAAAGCAAACATAAGATACATAATTTACAAGAAAACTAGCAGAGAAAGCATAAAAAATAGATATATATTACGGTGTTTTAGACACCTATCAGATATCTCTGCACAAAAGGGAAATTTTCTATTCATCAAACAAGCGATAAAGTGTACGTCAGTCATCCAAAAGAAGAAGAAAACATACCGGTATGATTTTCTTAACCCGAATAACCCTAGTCGGGATGCTCCTGCAAGAGTCAGACCTCGCGCCTTCACCTAGAGAATCTGGATGGTTAGAGGATGATTCTTCTCTGCGCGACATGACAAAGAGAGAAACTCAACAAGAAGAACCCTTTCTCAAACAAGGGAGATGACGTAATTTCGCTGGAATGAATGATGCCCTAATTGAAGCCGCGTGTGAAGGAAGGAAAAATGAGGAAACTTTGCTATCTGTCGAGACACCTACTTCTTATTTGTTTACATCGGTCCCACCAAGCTCACGCCCAGCTTCCCAGCCTCCTGATTTGTGCAAACCTGCCAGAGGGAAGGATTCCAAATCCTATCTATAAAAAAGGTCAGACAAGCCTTCTCAATTTTCTTTATGATTTACTGCTGATAGTCTGTCACCATCTTATGATTACCTCGCAACAAATATCCTGTTCCGAGCTAAGCAGAGGACTTAATGTTGATGGTGGTTTTTAGAAAAAGGGGAAAATTATAAAACCCTGAATAACCTAATGTCACCGGTGACACATTTATTAGAACATTTAATGCATGTAGTCAGTAATTAATGGGGGGTATTATTTCAAATTAGGGTTACAACGAGCAAAACCCTAATTCCTCTCCGTGCCAAAGGAAAATCATGCCAGCCACACCTATCCCAAGCTAGTTTCGCCATGCCAGGCGCACTCTTACTTGGCCCAAGATATGCTAGTCACACCAACCGCACCAAAGCATGCCAACCATGCTAGCCGCACCCCTGTGCCAACGGAAAATCATGCCAGCCACACCAACCGCGCCAAAGCATGCCAACCATGCTAGCCGCACCCCTGTGTCAACGGAAAATCATGCCAGCCACACCAACCACGCCAAAGCATGCCAACCATGCTAGCCACACCCCTGTGCCAACGGAAAATCATGCCAGCCACACAAACCGCGCCAAAGCATGCAAACCATGCTAGCCGAACCTATGTGCCAATGGAAAATCATGCCAGCCACACCTAGCCCAAGCTAGTCGCGCCATGCCAAATGCACTCTGCCTTGGCCCTATCTATGCTAGTCACACCAACGCTCCAAAGCATGCCAACCATGCTAGCCTCACCTCTGTTCAAAAGACAAATCATGCCAGCCACACCTAGCCCAAGCTAGCCGCGTCATGCCAAACGCACTCTGCCTTGTCCCTAGCTATGCTAATCATACCAATGCGCCAAAGCATTCCAACCATGCTAGCCGCACCTCTGTGCCAAAGGCAAATCATGCCAGCCACACCTAACCCAAGCTATCCGCGCCATGCCAAACATACTTTGCCCCGACCCTAGCTATGCTAGATACCACGCCAAGACAAGCACGCTTACCTTGGCCCTAGCCGTGGCCCAAATTGGCCACCCATGCCGTTGGCACATTCCAACACGCTCGCCGGTAGCTTTTCTTACCAAGCCATGGCCCTAATGGCCGAGCGTGCCATTGGCACATACCAACACACTCGCTAGCATCTTTTCTTACCAAGTCGTGGCCCTATTGGCCGAGCGTGCCATTGGCACATACCAACACGCTCGCTGAAATATTTTCGTACCAAGTCGTGGCCCTAATGTCTGAGCATGCCATTAGCACATGCCAACACGCTCGCAAGAAGCTTTTCTTACCAAGTCATGGCCCTAATGGCCGAGCTTGCCATTGGCACATACCAACACGCTCGCTGGCAGCCTTTCTTACCAAGTCGTGGACCTAATGGCCGATCATGCCATTGGCACATGCCAATGCGCTCACTGGTAGCTTTTCTTACCAAGCAGTGGCCCTAATGGCCGAGCGTTCCATTGGCACATGCCAACGCGCTCACTGGTAGCTTTCATTACCTAGCCGTGTCCCTAATGGCCGTGCGTGACATTGGCACATGCCAAACACGCACGATGGTAGCCTAACTTGCAAGCCGTATAACCTAGGCCAACTTGGCCGTACGTGTCATTGGCACATGCCAAAACCCTTGCTGGTAGCCTAATTTGCAAGTCGTGCAACCTACACCAAGGTATTTCGCACATGCCACACGCACCACTGGCATCTTTGGCATGGACACTTGCACTCAACGTGCAACCTACCATCAAGACATTTCGCACATGCCACAAGCGCCACTAGCACCTCTGGCATTGCCACTTGCACTCAAGGTGCAACCCGCAACAAAGGCATTCCGCACATGCCACACGCGCCACTTGCAGCGTTGAATTGACACTTGCACTCAAAGTGCAACCAACACTCGAGACATCAACACAAACTGGGGGATGATTTGCAGGGTCTTGGTTTGGTGGTCACAACATGCAGCGTACTCTACGCTCACTTTAAGAAAGCGTGAATAGGAATAAAGCGGTCAAATAAATGAGGAAATAATGGTGAAAACGTTTTCACCCATAAACACCAATGCGGTTACCCATTATTTCACCCTTTACTCTCTTCCTTCATGAGGCTAGGGTACGTTTCAATCTCGACCTGTATAAATAGGTCTTACCTATTTCCACTAGACAATAATTCTCGGTCAGGAGAAAAACACAACACTCTCAGAAAAGGCAACTTTGCAAGCTCTCCAAAAAGCTTTCATCTCTTGCAAGCTTCCGAAGCTTTCACTTTTTGATACAAGTCGAGATACTAATCTCCCAGAATTATTCTGGTCTCAATGCCTTTCTTTGCTTCCATCCCCAAATCAACCCTTCTCCACCACTTTGTGACCAAAGAAAGTCTAGAACGGCCATTTGTTGGTTTAGGTCGGACTTGTACAGATTGATCACTCGAATCTAGAAAGTGCTCACGTGCAGCACATTTGTTTAGGGTTTAAACCAGTTTCTCACTCACCTACTGAATTTACCAAAATCGGTAGAAACGATTTTTACCCATAAACAATTAGCTTGAAAGTATTTGGGTGAGACATTACATAAATTGCGAAGACTTGAAGAAGTGAAGAAGTGCGGAGCTACAACGACAATGTCATCCTTCCACTTGAGGTTAGTGATATTTGACTTGAACTGTTTCATTCCTTAACGTATCTTTCAAGTCGTGCATATTGAAAACATAAAACTGTGAAGCATGAACACTCTAGATAGACATAGTATTAAGGAATACAATATGAAGTTTCTTGTTTAACCATTAAACTTTGTATATAAGACATCAACATAATCGTATGAATGTTATTGTGATTATGTATGGGTATGAGGTGAGGATTTCATCCTAGGGAACAATGTTTACATGTGTTCTAAATAAGTAAGTTCATGATATGTGATGTGAACCGAAAAGGAAATCGCCAGGCGTTATTGGGGTTGTTCTTCATTGCATATCTTATGAACGACCAATATGTGTGATTAGTATAACCGCTCACGACTTGTTTGTATTTTTGGTAAAACTATTCACATGAGGCCTAACTTATGTATTGGTATTGAAAAAGCGGGGGTCTAACAACCACACCCAATATTTCGATTAGCAATCTGTATGGACAAATCCGAGTTGTTTTCTAGAGAATCGACTAGACAGTTAGACTCAATCAATAGAAAATACTCAAGGAGTTATTATCTCAATCTCTCAATTTGATTTACTCAAGCAAATACAATTCGCGAGTCTTAATCAAAGAGAGATAACTTGCATGGTACCAAAGACCAATATCCAAGTGTCAATCAATTTAAATCAACAACCAATAACGTCGGATATTCTAATTGATTGCACAACGCACAACATGTATTATTTCAATAATATAACAAAATATAATGTGGAAAAAAAAGAACACAGACACCAGAATTTTGTTAACGAGGAAACCGAAAATGCAGAAAAACCCCGAGACCTAGTCCAGATTAAATATACATTGTATTAAGCCGATACAGACACTAGCCTACTCCAAATTAACTTCGGCCTGGACTGTAGTTGAACCCCAATCAATCTCACACTGATACAAGTTACATTTATGATCCTACTCCTATGATCCCATCAAGATACTGCACACTTGATTCCCTTAGCTGATCTCACCCACAACCAAGAGTTGCTACGACCCAAAGTCGAAGACTTTAATAAACAAATCTGTCTCACACAGAAAAGTCTACAAGATAGATAAATTCGTCTCCCACGAATAAACCTAAGAGTTTTGTTCCGTCTTTTGATAAATCAAGGTGAACAAGAACCCATCAATAAAACCAGACTTATATTCCCGAAGAACAGCTCAGTTTTATCAATCACCTCACAATAAACTTAATCGACGCAGCGAAGAAGATTATTAAGGAATCACAAACGATGAGACGAAGATATTTGTGATTACTTTTATATCTTGCCTATCTGAGATAGAAATCTTAATCCAATTATTAAAATTGTACTCGTATGATAGAAACAGCAAGATCAGATCAAACAATTACAAGAAAAGTAGTATCGGTCTGGCTTCACAATCCCAATGAAGTTTTTAAGTCGTTAACCTGGTTTTAGAAGAAAAAATCAAAGGTTAAAGGAGAATCGACTCTAGCTTAGCAGACTAGTATCACACATAATGTGTGGGGATTAGGTTTCCCAGTTTCTAGAGTTCTCCCTTATATAGTCTTTCAAAACAGGGTTTGCAATCAATGTTAGCTTGGTAACAAAGCATTCAATATTCACCGTTAGATGAAAACCTGATTAGATACAAGCTAATATTTCTCAACAGTTAGATCGAAAACTTAGCTTGTCATACACACATGTACTTGACAATTTTGGGTTTGTGTAAACGTACCCAAACGTGTACAATAGTTGGTTCAATACTAGTTAACCAAATGGTTAGCCAAATGAAAACTTTCATATCAACCATATTCTTCTTCACCATAACTAGTCCAAATGACTCAAATGAACTAGTTAAAGAGTTGTTCAATTGTTATGAGATCTCATGTACTACACAAGACATAATTGAAGAAAAAATAATGTGATTCACTCCAATCGATTCATGAACTATAAAGCCACGGTTTGCAATAGCATTCCTTAGTTTATTAAGATAAGTTCACAAACATCATTTTTAGACATAACCACTCAAGTTCGCGGATTGGGTTCGCAGACTCAAGTTAATCGGTTGGAGTTCACAAACTCTAGCAGAAATTCTCGGGTTCGAGAACTACGCATGTTTGCGGACTGAGTTTGTGGAATGAAACCGAGCTACAACTCCAGCAGAAATTCTCGGGTTCGAGAACTACGTATGTTCGCGAACTGAGTTGGCTGCTCAAGTTTAGGTTTCACTTGATCAACAAAGTTCACAAACTTAGGTTCAATTTCTAAGGACTTATACATATATGTGTTACCACAACAATGTTTATATCCCCAATGGTTATATTGTCTAAACTCTCATTTCAATCATTGAAACATTCTCAGAGGGCGTTATATAGTTGTTATTCACAAACTATTTTTCGTCATAGCGATTTCCAAAATGATTGAAACATAATATGACTTTCGTAACTATTTAAAGATGAACTTGTATAAAGCGAAAGCTTTACCAACACATATTTCGATAAATAGATAAGCGAGATATACTCAGCTCGAAATATCACATGTGTATATTCTTAGTCTATATAGTAATACGACTTTTGTCTCAAGATATGAGATATAGTAGATAGACTTTTGAGTGATAGATAACTTCAAGTCTCCACATACCTTTTAGTCGATGAAGATCCATTGGTTCCTTGAGTAGTCCTTCGTCTTGTATGATTATTTCCATGGAGTTCTTGAGCTCAACTACACTTTCTATCCTAGTCCGAGACCTTAGCTATAGTAGACTAAAAATCAAGACTTTATAGTTTTGATTACTAACATTGAAAAATATGCTTGAGATAGCAACGCATGCGAGTTCGACCGAGCAATGCTCTAACAGGTATGACTTTTATTAGTGAAACCGATCTTAAGTAATCACTTGGGGTATGATCGGGTTGTATATGTCTGAACTTATTACTGGGAAGAGGGGAACCGATCCTAGTAAGAGGTGAAGTGCATCACAAGGGGAACCAATCCTTGTATGAGTCACATCAAGTTTTATGGAAGAAAGGGGAACCGATCCTATGAACATGTGCAACAAGTTTTTGGGAAGGGGGAACCGATCCTATGGACATGTGCAGTGCATACAAGTTAGATACCAAATATATGTGGGGAACCGATCTTAGTACCTAGTTAGCCGTATCTTTAGTAAGCTAGTGTAACTATGTACAGTACTCACATGGAGGTAGAACCGAAACTTATTTTGGTATAATCGTAAACCCATGAGTTGTGATTGAGTGGAACTTGATCAATCGCGTAGTTCTTGAAAGTCAGATTAACCAATTATAAACTTGTTTGGAAGTGTGGTAAATCGTTTTCAAATGAGCAAGCATTGAAAAGACTTGCAAGAGTAAGATGTCGTCACTATTTGAACACGGTGCATTAATGCTTATTCTATTTTGTTCAAAGATATTCCTTAATGGCTAAGAAGGAAGTAAATCCCAATATCGAATTTAAATAAGTTAAGAATCTTTTTAATTAAGGGTTTTTAATTATATATGGAAAATAAGAATTAGTAATGTGCATTTGCTAATTAAAGATTTTCCAATGAGATTTCGATCATTATTTTTGGACAGTGCATTCACAGGAATTATGAAAACTGAATTTGGTGGAGTGATAAAAAATATCTTGAGAATATTTTCGGTTTTGGAAATTCTTTGGTGTCCAAACTTCCTTGTTTATAAATACTTTGAGTTTGCATTTCTAGCAAACTAATCATGCATAACCTAGACTTACCCTTTTGTCTTTATTACTGGTAAAGCCACCTATCAGAGAGGAGAGTAATCTAATTAGGTGAAATCTCTTACGGCCGCTCAATTTAAAGTCTTCTTTGGGATTGAGAAGCTCTAGCGCGACCCGTTGGTGGGAAACTAGATATTGCGGTTTATCTTTAGTTTTCATATTGATTTGATTGACTAACGGTGGTTGAACTTTGATTGTACCTAGTTTGTTTATGCTTGAGAATCTTATCATCTTATATAAGATTCACTCAAACTAGTTCAAGATTTCGACAGGGATCTTTAGACTGTTGTTAGATCTAAAGACGATCTTGTGATAATCCATTGTTAACAGACTCAGTTCTATGTGTGAATGATCACAAGATATTCACGTGGTTATGTGCAGGTGTTTATTGAAGATCTAAGAAGATTTGAAGACAAATAAGATATTTAAGATTTCTTACTTGGTGTTTTTATAATCTTTGGTATGCACAATACTTGTTTGGGAAAAAGAGGATCCAATTAATAATTGGTTTATCCTTGTGGTAGATTGGATTGATTAATTGAGGAAGATCGGCATCAACACATATCACTTGGTTGAAGAGTGTTGTTGGCTTAATCTTAACGATTACCTTGGGGTGATTGAACATAAGATAGATCTTGGAACCTGGCAAAGAAGTTTATGTTAAGATAAACAAGGGAACCTTTGCGCAACTCATATCACTTGGTTGAAGAGAGTTGATACCAAACATATTTTTTGTTCCTTTACTGTTTGGAATACGAACCAAAGGAATTGGTCCAAGTACGTGACTTATTTACAGGTTGGAGGCGTGGGAATACAGACAGAACTAGGTGAACTATAGGTTTAGTTGCTTGGTCTAAACTATACGAAGTTGTCTTATTTTGTAAAGCGGCTTAATCCTGAGAGTATTCAATTCTGTACTAGGTCCCCGGGGTTTTATGCATTTGCGGTTTCCTCGTTAACAAAATCTTGATGTGTCATTTACTTTATATTGGCGCATTATAATTGTTTTATTATAATTAAAGTAAATTGCACAAACGTTAATTTCTATTTACTAGATACGTGAATCCTATTTAGTTTGGTTCAGTCCGAACCTTTGTATTAAATAAACACACTTTGTAGTTGTATTGTCTCGATCTCGTATCCATATACGATCACACAAAGTGTGAACCGATTTGTTGTGTAGGATCAGAATATCGCCACAATAATACTCTTACGAAATTTATAAACAACATTTCTGCGAGCTCTTCAACAACATGCTGTGAGTGTCGCAGAGTGACTCAAAGAATGAAGTAGCAGATGACGGTAACTAAAACACGATAAGAGCATTACAATCCAACGAATATTATAGTATCTTCGAGAATTAACATTATAACTGCTGCGAGACTATCGCGAGTCAGATCCGAAATTAAAGGACATCATAGTTGTCATCCATTATGTAACTTCCCTATATAAAGAGAACTAATAAACTCAGAGAGAGAGATCAATTTGAGAGTGTTGAGAAAGTTTTGAGGAGAGAGAAAGTTTAAGAAAGCGGTTGTATTCTTGATTTCTTCCATTTCTTGTAATATTTCTGAGAATTAATCAATAAAAGTGTTGTTATTAATCTTCAAATATGTGTTGATTATTATGAATTCTTGTGAGGGGTGTAGTGTAGGAATTCCTACAACTACATAATGGCGCTATAAATAGGGATGTTTCTGAGCAAAGATTGAAATTGTGATTTGTAAGAATTTGAAGAAATTGGAAAATAGTTTTACGTGATTTACAGTGATACATCAAAATTGAAGGAATGGTTAGAAGAAGAAATACATCAGAACAACCAACAACCGTAAAGAGAAGTAAAAAACTTGCTGGAGAATAGACAAATGAAATAGGAGAATCTTCAAGATTAAGTACAATGAGCAACAAAATAAGGAATAATTGAGAAAATCAAGTTCAACAACCGAATCATCAAAAACCGATACAAGATAGAACTGTGGATTATGACAGGGTGAGCGTGCACAGTTGGCGATCAGATTCAATAGAAGAAGCAAAAAATCGACAACTAAGAAATGGAAGGCGAGAGGGAAGAGATCAAGAAGCGGTTGAAGGATTAATTCATGGAGATGACGAAAATAAAGCAGTAGAGGCTTTAAGACAAAGAATACAATAGGAACGGAGGTTAGAGGCGGAAGAACGCGCGAATTTAACAAGACAAAATCACGAGTTATGAATGGAGAATTTGAGATTACCAAATATGAGATCAAGAAGAACTGCAAGATCAAGTTCAAGATCATTTAGAGAAGAAGCAAGGCGAAATTCCCCTGTGAGAAATGTTGGTGAAAATATTCTTGAGGAAATGCAAAATCCAAATGAAGAGCAGCATTATGGATAAGAAGAGATGATTGATGACCGCTACATTCCACGGAGTGAAACTTTAGATGATAGGCGTGATAATAGAAATCAAGAGGGTGGAAATAACCAAGATGGTGAAGAAAATCGAGAAGAAGGTAGGAGAATATTACATGAGAGAGAAATTCAAAGAAACCGAAGAATAATTGAGGATGAAATTGTGAGACACTATGCTGAACAAGCACGTCTACCTTGCGAAAGAAAAAGATTGAGAGCAGAAGTGGAAGAACATGAGTTTCAAGAAGCAATACGTCTAAATAATCATGACAATCAAGAAAGGAGACGCACAAGAAATCGCAACAATGATAATATCAATGAGGAATATGATAGAATACAAAGGAGAATAAAAAGACAGCGAAGAGAAACGGTGAGAAATGAAGAAAATCGCAGAAGAGAAAATGAAAGGCATAATTATTTGCGAATTCAAGAAGGAAGTGAAGAAGAAAATCGCGAGAGAAGGCAGAATGAAGATGCTGAAGAAGAAGCACAAAATCTCGCAAGGCAAGAAAGACATGAACGCAGAAGAATGAAAGCTGCACTGAAAATACCAATGGAGAAAAATTCAGCTGGGAATGAACAGATCTTGAGAGATTTAGCAGAAATGAGGGGAATGTTAAATAACAGAAGAGAGGGAGGCAAAAGGAAACTTGATGAGTCCATTGAAGAAGCTGTGAAAACTCCATTCACCCAAGAAGTACAATTAGGAGGAATACCCCCAAAATGCAATTTGCCAACATTAACCAGTATCTTTATTGGAATTACTTGTGCTATTCAACATGTCAAAGCTTATGTTAGGTGTATGCTACAGCGGGAAAACCATGATGATGTATTGTGCAAATATTTCGCATCCAGCTTAACAGGCGAGGCGCTAAAATGGTTCGAAGGTTTACCTAAGAACACTATAACTTCTTTCAATCATTTTCAGACTACATTTTTGGGAGCATATATAAGTAACAATTCTTCGCGACCTGGTATTGAAGATGTATTTGGATTAAATCAAAGGGTTGGTGAAATCTTAAAACATCTAACCATAAGGTGGAAAACAATGTGCAGTGAAATGGCAGGCCGCGTAGATGAGAGATATCTCATATTATCATTCAGTAATGTAATGTTCGCAACTAATCTGTTATACGTCCAAATCTTCAGAATCAAGAATACCATCACAATGACAGAGCTGCGAGAATTGCAAGAAGAATACATTACTTTGGAGGAGAAACAAAATGAGAGGGAATCATACCCTATTGCGAATACCAGCTCAATTGTAGTAAACGCAAGTCTACTTCCCAGGTTAATAAATACAGTAGCGAGCACTTCGCAGGTGAAGCAAGAAAAGAGTGTGGATGATGGACAACAGAAATTAGTAGCTATGGGAAGCAGAGATCAAGAATAGTTCGAAAGGGAAATAAAAAATTTGAATCGAGGTGGAAATAATAAGATTCAGAGGCTTGATCAGACGTAAGAGACTTATGGTGGTCAGGGATAAAATTATTATAGAGGGCGAGGAAGTTATAAGATAATATTGGAAGAAATTAAGATTCCACCTCTAAATGCTAGCATAGAGAAAATTTGGGAGGCTATAATTTTGATGGAGGACATACCCGTACCCTGGAATATTGGAAAAGAGCCACACCCAAATAATCGAAGTCTAGAATTTCGCTCTTATCATCATTTTCATGGTCATTCAACAAATGAATGCAGGAATGTAAAAAGAATCATCTTGAGGATAATAGATCAGGGAAAATTAAACCATTTTCTAATAGGACATCCACAGTCTCAGCAACTACCCCCAACCCCAGAAATTCGCAGAGTGAATACAACAAAGGGAGAATAAACGTTTGTGATAGAAGTTGGAGCAAAAACGAAGAATCTATCTTGTAACTCCATCATACATTCATACAAAACTATAGAATATTTCCACGAAAATGTTTTAAGCAGAGTTTTCGCGAGAGATGTTGATGGGAGAGAAATAATGAATATTGTGAAAGCTTCGCCATTAGAAGAATGGCAAAGGAATACTATTTCTTTCACTACACAAGAAGTACCTGAGCCTGGAGAGATGCATGACAATCTATTAGTGGTAAAACTAGAGATAAATACAAAACAAAGATAGGATGGAGAAGAAGATGAGAATGATGAGGCCGAAGACTCATGGGCAATCAATAGAGTTTTAATTGATACGGGGAGTTCTGTAAATATCCTGCTCTATCACACTTATAAAACAATGGGAGGCAGAGATGAGGATCTAATACCATCGACTTATAAGATATATGGTTTCAATGGTACTGCCAACAAGCCCAAAGGGGAAATTATAATTTTAGTTGCGGATTATCTCACAACTACACCCTCATAAGAATCCATTAAAATGATTCCTAAACCTAATTAATTTGATATGGAACTAAGAATTAAGGTACTAAAATTATAAAGAGACACAAAGATTTTTACGTGGTTCGATCAATGTGATCTACATCCACAGTGCTTCACTAGTGATTGTATGTGATTACATGATTTTACAATTGAGACTCCATTAATGAATATTTGGAGCTCTAGAATTTTTGGGGAAGAAGATGATAAAGAAAATAAATCTCTCCTAATATTTTTCTCTCTCCTCCTAAAATTATCCTCTCTTACTAAAAGATCTCCCCTCCTAAAATTATCCTCTCTTACTAAAAGATCTCCACTACTTCTTATGCCTAAATGACTATTTATATGATCTTACAAAATATGACAGTTGTGTTGTCCCGCCATTTCGGATTTGAGAATTATCTTGCGAAGCTTCGTAACTTCACTTCGCGAACTTCTTTTGCTTTCCTGGTGATTTCCTTTGCTCGCAAGATGTCTTTTCTCTCCACAATTTCGTAAGTTATCATTTGTTGTGATATTCCGCTCCTACATCTTGCCTCTTTTTTCTTGAATATTGCTTGAAGAGCGATCTTTAAGAAAAATCCGTTGTTGTAGTAGTCTTTGATCTTTGTTGATGAAGGAACGAGCGAAAGAATATCAAACTCAAAAAGTATATACTTGCCTCTATTCTTTTGCGAAGTTCTGAAGCTTTAAGAAGTAATTAGAAGTATCATCTTGCGAAGTATGAAGTGTGCGAAGTATCTTGAAGAAGTATGAAGTATAAGAAATATAAAATATCCTTGAAGAAGTATAAGAAGTACTCAATCCTCGAAATATATAAGAAGTATGAAGTATCCTTGATGATAGTGATAAATATTGCCTCTGTTCATGTGAAATTATTATTCCATTTTTGGTAAGAGTTCTATTTGAGAAGATAAAGAACACAAAATATTTTCTTGGATATCCATAGTTGCCTCTGTTCTTTATCTATGAAGGAGAATTCTTGAGAAAATGTTGAATAATTAAATTGCGTCTCTATTGTTATGTTGCCTCTGCCTCAAGTGGTAACCATGTTATCTTCTGAATATTTCTGCGAATTTCTAAGTTTTTCTGCGAATTTATGAACTTCTGAATACTGCTGCGAATAGTCTTTTCATGAATATCTTATTGCGAATATCTTTATTGAACATCTTTACTTGCGAATGTCTTGTTGAATATACTGTTGCGAATTATGAATAGTCATGCGAATTATGAATTTTTCTGCGAACTTTCGCGGTATTTTCCTGTAAAATTTTATAACATACTTGTGCGAATTTAATATTTATGTAATGAAATGTGTATGCGATGCTTATGCCATGAAATGCTTATGCAATGCTTTTATGATGCAAATATGATGCTTGAATGATGAGAATATGATGCTTGTATGATGCAAATATGATGCTTGTATGATGCAGGTATGATACTTGTATGATGTGAATACTTATCTATTATAATGCATAGCTAATGTTTGTGTTACTTAGCTCATTTTGCTGCGGTAAAATTGATATATCTTTGAATTTCCTCTATTTATATAATCATCTTCGCAAGTTTACTTGTGTATTTTCGCGAATGAAATCGCCTCTTCTGGTATGACTTCGTGATATATATTCGTGTAAGAATTCTTCAATGATCTTGATGGGATTGTCTTCTTTGTTAGGATTTCATGATATATCTTCTTGTAAAAATTCTTCAATGATCTTGATGGGATTGTCTTCTTTGTCAGAACTTCATGATATATCTTCTTGTAAAAATTCTTCAATGATCTTGACGAAGCTGTCTTCTTTTCGGATCTTCATAATGTATATTCTTGTATAATTTCTTCAATGATTTTGATGTAATGAATTTCATTAATTGCTGTGGTCTTATCATGCCTTCCTAAGTAAAGGTCTTATTTTGCCACCTCTTTTGTAGTAAATTTTTGTATTTGCGATAATATGATAAGTCTGAACATTCTTGCGAACATACAACCTCGTGACATTATCGTCTTGCGATGAAATCGCATGACGTTTTTACACTTTCATGTAATAACTCATTGATCTCATCTTAACTTCTTTATTCTGCGAGTTCTTTTTGTATGTTTTCCTTCTCTCTCTCTCTCTTTTTTTTTTTTTTTTTAGAATGCTCGCAGAACTTCATTTGTTGCACAAATATGACAAGCCTTTATGTTTTCGCAAACAAGAAGCCTCGTGACATTTGCGTCTTATAGAACGTATCATCTCCCTAATGGAGGGTGCTTCCCTTTATCTCCCCCCTGGTTGCCCCTTCAAGGAAGCGTACATCAACCATACAAGGTTAGCTCTTCCCATCCGGTTCTGCCAACAACCATCTTTTGATCGCAACCTCTTATCCTTTTTGCCTATAGGGCTTATAGTTACGAGGTTGCACCCTATGGGGTATCTTTGGGACAAGTGCATCATTTGCCAAGACTTGTCAAAAATGGCAGATGTGGATCAACCTCACCCGGCACTCTTGAATCAACCGTGTACCTCGGCGCCTTGATCGTTTTCTGCACTTCTTGGGAAAGACAGTATGCCTTAGTCGCCCAACCTAAATCCTCTTACACCGCATTTTATATTGCGTAATGTCACTAGATTAGGTGAGAATCCAAGGTGTCTAACCCGGATAGGTACCCCATTATTGGGTTGTACCCCTAAAATTTTACCATGTACTAAGGGTCCTTGGTGGTGTTCCGGTTACCCTTAGCCACGTTTATAGGTACCCCCTTAAATGACGTACTTTAGGACTTTGCCTCTTACGAAATATAGCTTCGCGAAATAGGGTGTACGCCACAAAGGTTTTCCTGTATAAAATTTTCTGCGGCTCTCTTTCTTTTTTGGAGGCTGATCACAGATTGCGGTCTTTTATTCGCAAATTAATGAAAGTTTAATCGCAATTGATTTTTGGCAGTATTTTTTCGCCTTTTTAAAAATTCATCGTAAATTTTTCATGTATATAAAATATTGAATGTTTTCATGAAATGTTTAGTATAAGAAGTATGAGAAGTATCCATATCACATCTTTAAATCAAAATTATTCTATAGAAATATAGGAATTGAATTTTCTCTGTTTTTTGCAATTTTGAGATCTTTGAAAAATTTTGAGATCTTTTAAATTTTGCGATGAAGTAATTTTAGAATCTTGCAATTGTGTCGCTTTTTACCAATCTAAAAAATCTTTAAAATGTTTTGGAATCTTTGAAATTGTAGAAATTTTGCGAGTATATAAATTCAAAAATCTTTTATCTTCCGTAAATAAAGTATTAAAGGAAATGGTACCTACCTTTTTACGGCTTGTTGTTGTGTTTTGCGAAGTATATGACTTGCCATTTTTTGCGAAATAATCTTCCACTCTCTTCTTGCGAATCCAAAAATCTTGCGAAGTAAACGAACATCTGCGAAGTATTCATGTTGCGAAGATTCGTAAGGTATTTGCGAACATTTGCGAGATATTTTCTTATTCGTAAGTAATAATTTGATCATGCTGTAACATTGCTTTTCCATCTGCGTCTTCCTGTAATGAATAATGTTGCCTGCGTTAAAGAAATATGGTGATGGACTATATTGAAAATTGAGAGATATTTCCTTCGCTGCTCCTTTCATGTGAGTCGCAAAAATAAGTGTGAGAAGTGAGACTTGAACCCTTGACCTTCTTCTTGGATTTTCTCGTGCCATACCAAATGTTCTAACCCTCTCTTGAGAAGTGTTTCTGCGAAATAATCGTCTGTATAAAGTATTTATTTGTGTTACGAATGTTTGCAAGATACATACCAATTGTAACACTTATTTTGTGCAAAATGATCGCACAATGCTGAAACTTGAGTCCATCCGTTCTTTACTGTTTCTCTTGTTAGCTCCCCTTCTATTTGTCTTTATCTTCATATCTTTTTCCTGGATTTTATGGTAATAAAATCTGATCAACTTCTGAGTCCATAATTTCTTCGCATAAATGTTTTATTGATAAACCTTCGTGTAAGCTTCCCCTGAGATTCGGATGAAGTAAACTTCGCAACACCCATTCATTGTCCTCTGAATTCTATCACATCCATGACTTATTTGCTTTGAATAATCACTCTGGACTTGGATTTGTGAAGTAAATGGATGAAATGTGTAACTTCACTGGGATTGATAAGCTGAGTAATCTGAAGTGTTATTCCCAATTATTTGGAAGCCACTATTACACATATGACGAAATTAACTTCAGTTCTTACTCGCTTGAGTTGATGCTTTACTTCGCAAGTCCTCATGGGTAGCAATTAGGGAATATTTATTTGTACTATTGAATCATTTGTTTTCTGGGTATATGGGTTTGGTTGAAGCTTTAGTGAAGTGAGTGGAATAAGTTGATGACGAAGTGTCTTATATCATGAGTTAATAATCTTGTCGAAATGAATCTAAGATATCACGAGCTGGCTTGTTCCTTTCTCTGAAGTCTCTTTTGAATCCATTCATTTGATTCGCCTACATCCATATTTTATCTCAGTAGAAGGAACATACTGAACTTCTATGATTTTCTTCTTAACTATATATTCTAATCATAACTACATATCAATGTACTTTAATCCAAGTGAAGCTGCAAACGTTCGTAAGTTAAATATTTGTGAAGTGAAAAATCACGAACTAAGCTGTTGTTGCGAAGTATGTTACAACTACTGTTCGTAAGCTGTTGTGATTTATCCTTAGTTGACGTTCATGGTGATCTCTGCTGTTAGCTCAAATTCTTTTTGATGTTTCTTCTGCGAACTGATAACTGAATTGATGGTGATCTTCGTCCCCTGAACTGGCAAGCTTCATTCTCACTACCAATATCAATTCTCTTTTGCGTCTTATTCGCATGTAATTCTTGGTTTGCCGGATTAGTTATCATTCTTCCCCAGTTTTTCCTAACGCAAATTATCATCAATAGCAAGCTATCATTCTTCCATGTCTTACTCGTTAACCACCACCACAGAGAATCAATGGCCGCAAATCGTTCGCAACTTCCAACCCTTCATTATTACTTGTTGTTTTCTTGATATTTGTCGTCTCTTCACATCATACTTCTCTATCAAAATCTTGGATTAACGATGAAGTACTGACATTCTCCATTGGCAGTTCGCAGCTTTAATAAATTTCTGATATTCTTAATAAATTGCTTTGAAATGCATGAATTTGTACGAAGTATTTGTTTGTGTTGCGGGTGTTCGTAAAGTAAGCATCTGCGAAGAAAGAATGAAGAATTTTTGTAAAACTGGGAGCTCAAAAATTTATAGAAAGAACGTCATAAGAATAAGAGTTCAATTGTAAATTATGTAATTTATAGAAAGAAAGAATGAAAAGCAAAAGTAAGAATTCGCAGAAAAAGATGAAATAGGATTCGAATCTGCGTCTTCAAGCTTCTTGGTTACACCCTAGACCATCTGTACTGGATGCTATTTGTGTTGATATTGTTTGACTTGTAGAACTTAACATATTTTTTCGCTATCTTCATAAAGCTTCCATTTTTTTTTCTGTACGCCTGCGTCTTTGTAGTTCAGTTATTTTTTTGGGTATTTCACTGGATATTTCTTCTTCGTGTCTTGGTTTCTTCTTTGTATTTATATGAAGTGGTATTTCATCTTCTCTTTTGCTCGCTGGTTTATTACTTTCCTTGCTGATTTTTCCTTCCTTCGTTAATATTCGCCTCATTCAGGCTATTGACCTCTTGGCTGACTTTATATTCGCAAAACCGATGTATAAACCTTTTTCCCGCATGCTCTTATTTGATTTTTCTTTGCAAGCTGCCTCTTCTTCTTCTGATAGGAATGCTTTTATTTGATTTTGTTTCCTGAAGACACCATTTCTCAATTGAAACTTCCATTTTTCTTCTCAAAATTTGTAGACCTAGTGGAATTCATCACCAACAGTAGCCATTTTTTCTAAAACTTCTTGAACCAAAAAGTTATAGGAAGGATAAATCCATTACTCCCCTCCCTATTTATAGCGCCAATTATGTAGTTACGGATTATCTCACAACTACACCCTCATAAGAATCCATTAAAATGATTCCTAAACCTAATTAATTTGATATGGAACTAAGAATTAAGGTACTAAAATTATAAAGAGACACAAAGATTTTTACGTGGTTCGATCAATGTGATCTACATCCACGGTGCTTCACTAGTGATTGTATGTGATTACATGATTTTACAATTAAGACTCCATTAATGAATATTTGGAGCTCTAGAATTTTTGGGGAAGAAGATGATAAAGAAAATAAATCTCTCCTAACATTTTTCTCTCTCCTCCTAAAATTATCCTCTCTTACTAAAAGATCTCCCCTCCTAAAATTATCCTCTCTTACTAAAAGATCTCCACTACTTCTTATGCCTAAATGACTATTTATATGATCTTACAAAATATGACAGTTGTGTTGTCCCGCCATTTCGGATTTGAGAATTATCTTGCGAAGCTTCGTAACTTCACTTCGCGAACTTCTTTTGCTTTCCTCGTGATTTCCTTTGCTCGCAAAATGTTCTTTGCTCGCAAGATGTCTTTTATCTCCACAATTTCGTAAGTTATAATTTGTTTTGATATTCCGCTCCTACAATAAATCGAATTCCATTGAATGGAATATCTTCTAAGATTCAATTATGTGTTGTTGATGTATAATCGCCATATAATTCCTTAATTGGCCGGACTTGGATGCATGGGATTCTAGGTGTAGCGTCAACTTTCCACCAGTGCATTAAGTTTCCTCATCCCAGCGGTGTTGGAGTTATAAAGGGAGATTGGATTGATGGAAAAAAGTGTTATGAAATTGATATGGAATCTTGCGAGGAAAGGGATGCGAGGAACATAAATTGGAAACATAACATCAAATAAAAGCAAAGAAGTGAAAGGCTGATGGTGGATACAATAGAACGGCGATAATAAGGAATGATGCGAAGTCAACATGTGCTTGAACCAATAGATGGCGAGCATCTCGCAGATGAATAAAATGTAGCAAAGCGTAACAAAAAAGCAGAAGCAGAAAATAGTAAGTAGAAAAGGTAAAATTTATAGATCGTAAAATATAAGAGATGTATGAATGATTTGTTGAAGAAAATTTTACAAAAGTATGTTTTGACTTAATGAAAAAGATGAAATTGAAAAATCATACAAGAGTTGAAATGCAAAAAGAGAAAATCAAAGAATAATGACATATTAGAATGGGACGAACCTTTATGGCGTACACCCTAGTTCGCGGATAAAATTTCGCAAGAGGAAAATGTAAGACCTAAAGTGCGTCATATAACGGGGTATCACTTTGCATGGCTCAGGGATAAGGTTATACCGC
Organism: Papaver bracteatum; assembly: GCA_023529315.1. Taxonomy (NCBI): domain Eukaryota; kingdom Viridiplantae; phylum Streptophyta; class Magnoliopsida; order Ranunculales; family Papaveraceae; genus Papaver; species Papaver bracteatum. The sequence goes on along the minus strand of JAJJWX010000513.1, from coordinate 13,627 downwards.
TGCTGGAACCTGAGTCATGGAGATTTGGGGTCAATGAAATCCCATCTGGGAGAGGTACCTTGGATTTCCAACTATATTTATATATATTAATAGTTGGACGACCGAGGGTCTCTCCTAAGGAGTGCAGAGTATGATCAAGGCGCCGAGGTACACGGTTGAGCCAAGGGTGCCTGGGGCGTATGAAACTACCCTGGAAAGTCTTGGCTATGATGCACTCGGCCCGAAGAAAACCCCACTTAGGGTGCAGTATCGTAACCATAAGTCATATAGACAAAGGGGATAAGAGGCTGCGAAAACAATTGCTTGTTGTTAAGACCGGGTGGGAGGATCTAGTCTTGTATGGCCGATGTACGCCTCCTTGAAGGGGCAACCAGGGGGAAGATAAGGGCGGAACCCTCCATTAGGGAGCTGATAAGTGTCTTAAAGACGCAAATGTCATGAGGCTTTATGTTCAAAATAATATTTAGGCTTGTCATATTTGTGCAACAATTATACAGAGGCAAAAAACCATGAGAAAAAGATAAGATGAGATCAAAACAAAATGTGGCAAAATAATACCTTTAACTAGGAAGGCAAAATAAGACCACACAAGACATCAACAAATGGAAGGCAAAATAAGACCACACAAGACATCAACAAATGGCTGTGAGATTATAGCCAAAATTCAAAAACAGATTTTATTCAGAAAGTAATCTGCTTAATTCATCATATTGCAGATGAATAACAGAGGCAAGTATGGGAATGAACAGAGTGATAAAATTATTATTCATCATTATATGACAGATTTACGCAGATAGTTAAAAATTAATAATCATATTGCAAAAAGGAATTGTTTTCTAATGTATGCAGATAGAAACAAAAGAAATCTATACACCAACGAACGTTAGAAGTTGGAGAAATTCGCAGCAATATATTAAGGAGAAAGAGATAAATGTACAAATATTACAAAGAGATTGAAAAAGAAGATAAAACGATTTAGATCCTTCATCATCTTCACCAGATTTCCCCCCTTCACCTTCACCTTCATCTTCATTATATTCTTCATCTTCTTCAGGCTCTTCAGCTTCACTATCAGAGATGACAAGATTCGGAACGTTCTCTGGTATTTCATCCGCGAGATAAGGATACGCAGAATGAGGAATTATATGATCATCGTAGACCATCTTAATGGAATCATTGCGAACACCAACAAGAACATTACTAAAATTCTCCAGGGTAATCTGTAGTTGCTTCTTGAACTTGGAACACTTCTCGTTGCCAGAAGACAGAAGTATTGAGAGTTGTCCTTTTTCTTCTTCCAACTCTTCAACTCTATGGAGAAAATTTCCTTTAGATGCTGCGAAAAAATGACAACATATTAATAAAATAGTGGAGATTCAGTCAAAAAAGTGGATTAGTGGAAAAATAAGAATAACAACCTTCTCTTTCAGAGATCATATCCTTAATTAAGGCAGAATTCTCAGCTTGAAGACTAACGTCTACACCTAAGTTATTTCTAGCGTTATAAGAATCTTCGCAGCCCAAGCAAACTCATCCTCACTACTAATTAGAAGGCGGGAGCGAACTTGATTTTCCCTTTCAACAAGAGCATTATTCTCGCAAATAATTTTATCTCTTTCAATTTGAACTTCAAGAAGGGTTTTATGGAATTCCACTAAGATTTGAGCACCTTGTCTAGATATGTGATCCTTTTCGTCTATAAGAGTGTTATTCTTGGCTCTTAAACTATTGATTTCTTCTTTATAGGTGAGATAGCGATGTTTAGACTTATTAGCCGCGCTTAAACTAGATCTATGGTCAATTTCTAAAAGAGGAAGTTTGGATCTGAGGTCATTTATGGAAAGAGATTCAAGTTTGTCATTTGAATAATTGTTTAAGGAAATGTTAAGGCGGTCAAGAAGGGTGTCCTCATATATAGGTTCAGGAAAAGAGCGGAGGAGTGTAGCCTCATCAGTAAGACCATAAATATCTGCAAAAAGTGGTTTCTTGAATAAGCTAAAACAATAGGATAAAAGAATTAAGAGAAAGAGGAAAAGACTCATACCATATAGCTGTTGGTTGACTGTTTCAAGATTAGATATCTTGGTTTTGCTGCTTGAAGCATCAACTTGTAGTTCTTTATTTTCTTGTGAATCTCAAGGACTTCAACTTCCAGCTCTCCATTCTTCTTGCGAATATTTGCACTTTTCTTTTCAAAAGTAGCGCGCCTCCTCTCCAAGTCTGAGGCAAAAGCAAAAGAATCTCTTCCATCCTGTGAAGTAAAATAAAAAATAGTCAAGGCAAACATAAATTAAAACCTTGCGAGGAAGTAAGAATACAAAAATGTGGTGAATAAATCAGAACATACCAGAATGCTGAGTGAATTTAAGAGGTTGGGAGTTATAGATCTTGAAAATCCGTGAAGAGATTCATTATTTACTAGTATAGGAGCATCACAGACATTTGCAAGAGCTTGACACATATTTGTGAGAGCATCATTCCCCATACCAAGCATATTAACGGAGAATATGCTAGATAGCTGAGACATAGAAGACTCAGGTTGGGATGATTCCTTCGCGAAGGAAATATTAGCATCACCATCATCATCATCCTTATCAGTATTATCACTTAACTTTCTTCATTAGATTGAGGAGTTGAAGGAGGAGAGGATTGGACTTTTCTTTTCTTTGAAAGAGGAGCAGCAGATTTCTCCTTGCGAGGAGCACCTTTGCCTTTCGCCTTAGTTTTTGCAGGCTCAACAGGTTCAATTTCTTCAATAACCTTCAAACATAGATAAATATAATAAATAGAGGCAACAATATATTGTTAAGAATCAGAAAGGAATATTTCTTACTTCATCTGTGAATAATCTGAGAGCTAATAGAGTACTGGGTTTCCCTAACTAATTATATCTAGCTTTCAGCCATTTAATCTGGTAAAATTAGAGCAATCAGCGAGAGCATATATAAAAGCATGAGTAAAATAATAATGATAGTTCAAGCAAAAAAATCGAGAACATACCTCTGTATCCCTTTCAAGCCATCTGAACACCCATGGTTGGTATTCTGCGAGATTCGCAGGTAAAGCATGATAACCAGAGATGTATGGGCCCCTAGAAATAATGGGAAAATACATCATTTTTCATCATTAGAATGGCTAGTAGATGAATTGTTGCCCGGATGCCAGTCAATATCCAACATAAGAACTTTGTCTTCAGCAATGTCATCCTTCTTCTGTAAGCGGACACCCCAACAGGTGCTATCCTTCCTAATGGGGATTATTTCATAATTCACGAAAAAAATTCTACAGTATACTTCGCAGGAACAATTGGAACTTTGGAGAATTTAGGGTTCTTCGTTGTAGGGTAAAGAGATTCCTTACTAGAACCGCGAGTAGAAAACTCAAGCATCAAACGAATGCAGTCCCCACTTAACTGATATATTGCCCGCGAGAACTTCGCATGAGAAAGTATTTCATAGAATGAAGGAAGTTCAGGGTCATAAAGAGGAATGGGAAGGCCATCTTCAAGATGACCTAGTGAGACTATGATTTTCTCGTGATTACACGGATGATCAGAAAATAATTTAACAGAGAGCTCAGCCCTAGGGTTTTGATCGGGAATGGTGGATAAAGTAAAACCTCTATCTTGAAGCTTCTTCTGCATTTTTTGAAAGGCAATTAGATTTTTACGACCCGATGGAGGCATTCTTAGTATGGGAATGAAGAAAAGAATAGAAAATCAAAAGAATAAGATAAAAGTTACAAAAGTAACAGATGCGGAAGTTGCGGAAGAAAGGTGAAATTGCAGAGAGAAGGAAAGAGAAAGTAAAAATAAAAAAAGTGAAGAATGAAGAAGATATATATAGAAGGTAAGAATTCTCGACAAGATAAGTGCATTTAATGCGAAGAGAAGACGTGAACGGTTGAAGTACAACGGCTGAAAAGGACGTGTCAGAAGTTAAATGGAAGAAAAGATATGTGTAATAAATCTGGCGAAGAATGCAGAAACGTGTCATAACAGAAGAATCTGAAAAGATGAACAACTGCGGTGTTTTAAAAGGTTTCAATTCTCATGATCCTTTCCCCTTCGCAGAAAAGACATGAGAAGAGGAAAGATATAGGATCAGAATATCGCCACAATAATACTCTTACGAAATTTATAAACAACATTTTTGCGAGCTCTTCAACAACACGCTGCGAGTATCGCAGAGTGACTCAAAGAATGACGTAGCAGATGACGGTAACTGAAACACGAGAAGAGCATGAAAATCCTGCGAAGATTATAGTATCTACAAGAATTAACATTATAACTGCTGCGAGACTATTGCGCGTCAGATCCGAAATTAAAGGACAACATAGCTGTCATCCACTATGTAACTTCCCTATATAAAGTTACTATAAAACTTACACTACGGACACGCATATTAGCATGTCCAATAAAACTAACTTTTAGCCACACATAAAAGTGGCGTGTCTATAAAACTTACCCTTTGGACACGCATACTAGCGTGTCTAATAAAACTAACTTTTTAGCAACGAAAATAAAACGGCGTGACTATAATTCTTACTTTTTGGACACGCATACTACTGTATCCAATAAAACTAACTTTTTAACCACGCTTAAAGTGGCGTGACTAATTTTTTGGAAACACCATAATTGCTTAACGTGGCTATAGAGTGGTCTGTAGACACGCCCATTAAAAACTGAAAGTTAATGTGACTAAATGGTGATATTTCGACACGCCAATAACCCTGGCGTGGATGAAAGCACCCCAATGGACACGCCAATAAAACATGGCGTAGCTACAGGGTAGATTTCTACCCTATAGACACGCCAAAAACCAAAAGCGTGACTAGGAAAATTATAAGTGGCCTGTCTAATTTTTTGGACACACCACAATTGCTTAACGTGGCTATAGAGTGTTCTATAAACACGCCCCTCAAAAACCTGAAAGTTAATGTGAATAATGGTAATATTCGGACACGCCAATAACCCTGGCGTGGCCGAAATCACCCCAATGGACACGCCAATAAAACATGGCGTGGCTACAGTATAGATTTCTACCCTATAGACACGCCAAAACCAAAAAACGGTGACCGGGAAATTTATATCTGGCGTGGCTAAAGGCCATTTATGTACTAGTATAATGATAATGCATCATCGGGTCCGAGACATGGCATAGTTATGCCTAAGCACCAAATTCACTCTTCGGGAAGGATACGCAACTTTAAATGAGCCTTACGCATCATTTATACTCTTCCAGCTAAGATATGAAGCTTACTTGGTACATAGTCCGCATATGCACCTTCAACTAACTACCCCTCCCTATATATGTTTATTTGACATTTTTACAACTTTGATTAGGGGAGCAAAAATCTTTCATCAACTCCCACTTTTACTGTTCATGTGCAATGATTGCTTTCATTCGCAATGATTGCGCGATATTGGTTGTAGGCCAATAGCCTCCATAATGTGCAATGATTACGCTGCAATCTCGAGGCCACCTACCCAATTGGCCTAATGTATCATGATGATGCAAGATTTGGCTATTGGCCGAATGCCAAATACAATGCACCATTTTGACACGGTATTGGCCTTAAGACAATATGCTTCTTACCACGCAACGGAAGCTTTGTATGAAGCTTCATCTCAGGACATGGCGCATATTTCAGCATGCGCCATGCTAAAAACACGGGGTGTTACAGGAGTCATGGAGAGTTGGCTTGACCATGGAGTTCTGAAGCCATAGAGAGTTGGCTCCACCACGGAGTGCTGGAGCCATGGAGAGTTGGCTTGACCACGGAGTGCTGGAGCCATGAAGCGTTGTAGGTTGAGCGACTGGTGTCCCTCGTGCTGGCGCGCTGCTGGTTTGGTCACGGAGCGGAGATATTGGCATACTAATTGTTCGGCTATGGAGCATGAGTGTGGTGCGCCTAGTCATCTATTCCCTTTCATGAAGCAATAAGGAATCCTTATTCTGTTCAAAATTTAGAAACTGCGTTCGTATGAAAAGGGGTATCGACCCTCTTCTGTTTTTGTTGTTCGTCCAGCTCCGTGCTTTCATCTGCAGTATCTGGCTCCTCTTCATCATTGTTAGTGGTGGTATAACGAGTAGTAATGGCAACAAAGCAATCTTCAATAGTTATAATCAACATCAAGGTAAGCCAGGAGAACTCAAGGTAGGTTCTCTAGCATGTATCCACCCAACAATACTATCGATCTTCTCCAAAATGTGTAATAAGGTTCTGACTCTAGAAGAATGAGTATCTAACCTCTCCAATGGATTTTAAAATTTACCAAACTCCATTAGGATGGATGGATGAAAGAATTTCAGGGCTAATCTTGGAGATTGTGGTTGCGTTTTTGATTCTTCCTTGACTTTAATATATTTGGTATCTGGACTGCTGAGCCGGTTTCTGGAAGGCTTATTCTTTCCTTTCTGATTGCGGTGAAGATATGTTGTGGTAGCTTGTATGGTTGAAACCTTCCAGAGCTGTTTGGTGAAGTAGACGAGCTGAGAGGCGTTCCGTTGCCGATGTGTTGCAATTAAGTCTTCAAAAATTTCACTCCAAGCGACATCCTTTGAACCATCTTATGAATATTGAGCTATTGTATCGAATGCAATGTGATGAGCAGTCCCCAGTTATACTTCTGTCTGGTCATAGATCTGATGGCATGTCCCGATATGTGAATATCTCTGCGGTGTGCTTTTGGAGTCTTTGATGCATGTGTATGGCTTCATGTTGCGAAATTCCGGCGGCTCATAAAGCTTCGACAATGACGATGTTGTCATCAGAAATAACCTGGTTGAGGGAAGTGAAGGCATCCTATGCTGGTAGTCCCTATGTGTAATTATCCTGAGCCTATTTTCTAGTGGAAGATGTGCTTTTACTGCATTTTCTGGTAAGGTGGTGACTGCGTTTAAACTTCCAAACCCGGAGGAGGCTGCAGTCCCCAAGTGTAGCCTACTTTGATTGTATCACCTTGAATCCACGCCACTGGGATTTGACACAAGCTTATTGTAGTTGCAGGATTTCCCACACTACACCCTTGTCAAGAATCTATGAAAATTAAGTCGCAATTGTGGAAAAACAATGACACTTTTATTAATTCACTTTCTAGAGAATTTACAAGAAATATCAAAACTCAGAAATACAACTTTCTTTCTGAAGTTTCTCTCTCCTCAAAGTTCTCTCATCTCTCCAAAATACATCATCCTTTTCTGGATCTATCGTGCCCTTTATATAGGAAAATACATAATGGAAGACAGCTAAGATTTCCCTTTAATTCGGATCTACTATGCTATCTCATCGCGATCGTCACAATAATTCTTTATCGTAAACATGATGATCATCGCAGGATCAATCATGTTCTTCTTTTATTTATTCCATCGTCAGTTTCCTCTAGTTGTTCTGTAACGCTCGTGAGATGTCGTTGAAGAATCGTCAGTGATGCTCGCAGAAATGTTGTTAATATCGCGGGAATAACGTTGTAGCGATATTCTGGTACTACATCTTTCCTCTTCTCATGTCTTTTCTGCAAAGAAGAGAAGATCATGAGAACTAATATTCTTTATTATTCTTCGCAACTTCTTTCCCCTTTTATACTTTCTCCTCGACAAGATCCCGTTAATCCAGCCTTTCTTACAAGTGTTGTGAATCCCTTCATTTACTGACACGTTCCTACTCCATAGGTCCACTCCCCTTTGCCTATAAAAGGTTGAACTAATCTCAAAACTAATTTTACTTTTCTGTTTCTTCATCTTCTTCGTCTTCCATCTGCAACTTTGCCTCTTCTTCATATTCCTTTGCTACTGTTCTAATGGAGTCCTCAAGGTTTGTTTGATTTATGTTGTTTATTTTAAGCCAGTTTTTACTTGCATTCTTCAATCTTTCTTATTTCCTTGTTATGTCTTCTTTTTAGCGGAAAGATTTCTAACACACAATCTACTACTCACAACCCTAATCCTCGCAAGAAACCAGTAGAAAATAAGAAGAGAAATTCTACGAATGATAAGGTAGTAAGAAACACCCTTTATTTTTTAATAACAATATTGTTGCCTCTGTTTCTTATCTGAGTTATTATTCGCAGAATGATGTGAATCCTGATAAACCTCCCAAAAGGTCTCGCCATTTTAAGACACTCGGGGAAGGACTCATTATGCCCTCGTTGACATCTGTGAAGATTACTCCCACATCATCGCAACCAAATATTTATTCTCATATCCGAGAGAATATCGTTGTTCATACCTCTACCCCTTCTGACATTTTGACAAACCAAGCTTCTAAAGCTGCTGCGACTGAGGTTCCTTATAGCCCTCTACAGCCTTCAACTGTTGTGTTTCCACATACTCCTCCTGATAACTCAACCATCACAAATGATCACCAACTTACTCTCACTACTATTTCACCTTCTAAATCCTTTCCTTCATCAAGCGAAACTTTCGCAGGTGTTGATGCTATTTTTAAAGTCTTGTCTAATGTTTTAGACACTGCTAGAAAGTCTTCCACTGACCCTTTCCAACAGGAAGCTTGCGAGACTCTGTTTAAGTATTTTGGATCTAATTGTAATGATTCACGAGCGTCTTTGGAGAATGAGATTGAAGTTCTGAGAAAAAGTCTTCAAGCTAAAACCGCTGAATGTGATACCTTGAATCACATGCTCCGCAACTCTTCTCTAGATTGCGATAATCTTCGCAGAAAAAACGACGAGCTGAAAGGTACATTTTTCTTGCCTCTGCCATTTTTGCTTTTCTGTTTCATATACATACTTTCTGTACTTAGACCTCCTTCTTAAATTCTTGATTCATATATTAGTTTCAAATCGGGCTCGTTTCATAGAAAGACTCAAATCCGATTTTATTGCTGAAGAAGTTCGCGTTGAAAGAGATTCTTGGATAGATCAACATACTAGACTAGACAATCTGTACACTTATTCAATTGATCGCATAAATACTAATGAGAACAATCAATTATTGCAAAGGCAAAAATTTTTGAGTGGCGAGCTCGATCGCCTCTCATATTTGTTTTTTAAGGCTAATTTGGCGATGGAATCTTTATCAGATGAGAATAAAACCCTGTTTCAAGAAAAACATAGATTTTCAAGCTTGATGACAATTTCCTCGCAGAGAATAAGTAATCTTCAAAGTACATGTAATAGTCAAGAGCAATCTCTTCATTCTCTAAAAAATGAGCTCAATGAGTTAACTGAATCATCTTCCGCCGAAAAGGATAAGCTTATCAAGGGTAGATTAACTCTTAGCTTAAGATCCAGCAAACTTCAAGAACAATACTCTCAGTTAAAGAAATCTCATTCTTCATTAGCAAAGGAAAACTCATATCTTCTCAACAAAGAAAAAAACATGAAATCTCGTCTGAAGGGTATGGTTGGCGATAAATTCGATGATGCCATGAATCAGTGGGAGAACTGTTTATTTGCTTTAATCCAAATCTTAACCTCGCAAAAAGAAGGTAGTCAGTTGACTGCCTCTCTTGTTGATCTTCTCATAAAATCTTATATTATGTTCCTTGTGAGATTCTTGTCTAACTGATTTTTTTATTTTGTTGCTCGCAGAATCCGAGAGAAATCTTCATTCTACCATCACTGATCTGACCGCTACATTGGATAAAGTTCGCAAAGATAATAAATCTCTTGCTTTTAACTGCCTTAGTGCTCATGACAAATCAGAAAGAAGACTTGATTATCTTGAATACTTTAAGAATATAGAAATTAGGAATCGGGAAAGAGCTCTTCTTCGCCAAGTCCATCTTAGGGCTGAAGTTCTCGTGAACAATATTCTGCTTCCCCGTTCTCTTTCTCCTATTTCTGTCCCTCCTCTAGAGGTTGATGATGATGAAATTCCTTTTCCCATGGATGAAGAGTTGGTGTTTTCTAACGAGGAAGAAAATATTACTCAAGGAGATGAAAAGGATGAAAGAAGTCTTCCCAAAGAAACAGCTGCGGGTGGTGAAGTAAATGTTGATGAAGAGTCAAAAGAAGAAGATATTCACGATGAAAAGGATGCTAATGAAGATAATAACTCTGGCAGAAATAATAAATCTGACGAGCAAGAAGAATAAATCTGGCGAAACCATCGCTGAAACTTGAATTTTATCTTTGCTTTCTTTTATTTCTTCTTTCTTGCGAGTGATGTAATCTTCGAGACTTTTAGAATTTTCGATTTAACTTACTTTGAATATTTTCAAGTAAGATAATGTAATTTTACTTCTCTATTCCCCTTCTTTCCCTTCATTATCTTGCTTCAAATGATGAATATTGATTATCTTCTTTAAGAAATTATGTTGTTGCATTTTCGCGAAAATATGAATACATCTGCGATATAAGGAATACTGTTGCACTTTTCTGAAAAATTCTGAGGGAATCCGCGATGTTAAAAATTTGCCTCCTTGTATGTAATTCTGCGATAAATGAATGTTTCCTGCCATCTTAAGACAAAATAGTTAAGTGGTAATTGAATTTTTGTCCCTACTTTTGATAGTCTACACAAATATCCTTATCACATAATAATTATGTCCCTCTTTATCTATAAGCCCATCAGGGGCCCATCAACAATTTATAGACTTCCAAATATACCCCAACCTTTATACCTTATTGAAAGTATAGATTTCTTCTTATCTTCTTTAATTTCAGATCTAATTTTTCTCTCATCTTCCTCTTCCACCGACAACCACCACATTCTTCGTCATCACCACCACCATGCCAGTAGCACCTCCACTTCCTCCATCATGTCTTACCACCATCGTTATCACCATCTACTTCTTCTCTTTATTTTTAGCGAAACATACAATGAGACAAGTTACCACCATCTCCGTCGCTACTACCACCACCATCATAATCTTTATCGTCGCCACCATAACCAGTACACCCACCTTCGTCACGTCTACCAATAGGCTAAAGATTGATTTTCTATCAACATGTTAAACATTGATTTTACAACAGGCTAAACATTGATCTTCTACATCGATTTCAATTGGATAAACATTGACTTTCTACATCGATTTCAATTAGTAAAATGAAGTAATATTTGTCAAAGAGATGGAGTAATATTTGGACTTCTCTTCCCTTTTTGAAATTCGATCGTTCAGTTCTAAGTGAAGGTGGGTATCCACGTTTTCTTAATTTTTCAGATCTAAACATTTTTTCTCCAGCTCTCACGAGGATATCAAATCTATGTTAGTAAATGAAACTAAATTTACCATTAGATGAAGATGATCAAGCAATACTCAAAATGCAACCACCTGTTTCTCAATCATCTGATGGGGGTGGTCTTGGCGGCAGAGGTGCTGGTGGTAGCATAAACAATCCATTTCCTGACCAATTTTCAGCTCTTCCATTATTTAATCCACTCAATATGGATGGTTGTCGGATACCTAATGATGGCTGGGCCGGGAATCCGTGGTTGGTCGACCTCCTTATTGACCTCCGTGGAAATTGTACTTCTTCATCAAAAGGTGTTGTTACTGAAAACCACTTTTTTATACTCTGCTAATTGTATGTTTGATTATGCCGCTGCTATAAACAATTATTCGGCTTACACAAATGTTGTGTGCAGTATATGAAGGAAAACATTTACCTGCTAGTTCATTTGCAGCTGTTGCTTTGTTGGTTCCAACTCCATACTACCCAGGGTAAGTTATTTGACTACTTAATTAATCTCATTATTTTGCTATGAATATCTAGAAATGTTTAAGTCCATATGGATTGTTATGGGGGTACTGTTCCTGTTGTTGGTTCCATATGGATTGTTGTGTAAGTCCAACTTTAAATTTTGGTTGATTAGAATGGATGATGGATTTGATTTCATACATTGTTCTTGTGAAATTGTTCTGTGATAAGTTAATGATTGACTTCCGATTGCTGTTAATATAGTATATTTATTCTAATGCTTGAATAAGTTCGATCCGTTAGTACTAGCATACTAGATAGATTTCCCAACTAAAGTGTTGATGATGTTTAGTAATTGGTGTTGATGTTTATGATGTTTTAGGTGGTGTTGAATTTTATTATTGTTCTTTGAATTGGTAACATTTCACTTTGCTAGTTCCATGTTCAATAGTATATAAGCTTTATTCAAGTGTAGTTTCTAATCCCATTTTTTGGCAGTGAAGCAGGCAGTGATTTTGGATCAATTATGGTTGTTGATCCATATATTTTGGATCAACTATGGTTGTTGATCCAACTGCAATGGATAAACATCCACTGTTGATCCAACTAAAATGGATAAACATCTATTGTTGATTCAACTGAGATTGGTTTTGAAGCTGGTCTTGGAGTTGTTGGTGTTTATGAAGCTACATGTAATGAAATATGGTGGTTATATGGGTTGAAGCAGGCAGTGATATTGGATCAAATATGGTTGTTGATCCATATATTTTGGATCAACTATGGCTGTTGATCCATCTATATGGGATCAACTACTGTTGTTTATCCTTTGACCTCATGTTTTTGTAGTTTAATTCATGTAAATTTGTCCCAATGTTGAACTTGTGGTGCAATGGTAGCATGCCTGACTCCATGTCAGATGATGCGTGTTCGACTCACGCCAAGTTCACTCCATTTTACATGGATAAACTATCATTATTGATCCAATTTTACATGGATCAACTTCCATTGTTGATCCACTAAAATTGGATCAACTTCTATTGTTGATCCTTTTTTTCTTGGATAAACTAGATAAGCTTCTACTGTTGATGGTTTTTATTGGTGAATCTGAAACTGCATGTGATGAAGTGGTAGCATTTTTCCATCAAGATGGATAAACATCCATTGTTGATCCAACTGCAATGGATAAATTTCTAATGTTGATCCAACTGCAATGGATAAACATCCATTTTTTGATCCAACTGAAATGGATCAACTACTTTTTGTTGATACAAAAAAATTTGAACCAGTGATGGTGGCGGCGGCGGTGGTGGTGGCGGCGGTGGTGGTGGCGGTGGTGGTGGCGGCGGTGGTGGTGGCGGCGGCGGCGGTGGTGGTGGTGGCGGCGACGAATTTGTGGTAGAGGAGGACTAGTGGTGGTGTAATGGTGGCGGTGAAGGAGTGGTAGTGGAATATTGGTGGTGGTGGAGGTTGGTAGGTGGTGGTTGTTGAACGGTGGTGGTGGTGGAATGGTAGTTGAATGTTGGTGGTGGTGGTGCTAGTGGTGGTGGTGAAGTGGTAGAGGAAGAAATTTGTTGTATTTTTAAATAAAGAAAAATATTATATGAGTGAGGGTATTAAGGTAATCTAATATTAAATGGATAAGGTTATAAAAAAGGAGGGACATAATTATTGTTGCATAAGGATATATTTGTAGGGAGTTAAAAGTAGGGACATATAATTAATATACCCAATAGTTAATTGGTAAGATTATTCTTTTGGCCTTATTTTGCCTTCCTAGTTAAAGGTCTTATTTTGCCAAACTTTTTCTGTCTGCGACAAAATCGCAGGATTTCTTACCATTTGCATGTAAAGACCCTTTGATCTTGTCTTATCCATGTTTCTTTCAAAATATTTGCGACAATATGATAAGCATACATTCTCTCGCAAGAATTTACTCTTATGACATTGCCGTCTTGCGATGAAATCGCAGGACATTTTTACACTTTCATGTAAAAACCCATTGATCTCATCTTATCATTTCTC